>PVIU01003468.1:62227-144713 GCA_004026605.1 Ondatra zibethicus
AGAGAGAGAGAGAGAGAGAGAGAGAGAGAGAGAGAGAGAGAGAGAGAGAGAGAGAGAGAGAGAGAGAGAGAGGAGAGGAACAGGAGAAGTGGGGAGAAAGGAGCTAGGCAGCAGCCGCCTCTTCAGGTTAGAGAGGGAAAGGAAGAAGCTCAGACTAGAAGTGGAAAGAAGATTCTTCCCCTCAGTGGTGGACAGTGAGGGAGTGGGCTGGGCTTGACTCTTAAAGGGACAGGACAAAAAAAGAGACAGGACAGACCATTAAAATCCTGAAAAGAGATTTCCCTCCCTCTACTCCTACCAGGTTCCACTCCAGCTCCCCTTTTTCCCCTATCAGCTGCCACCTCCATATTCCACTCCAATAAGAAAAGAATAGGCTTCCAAGACGCAGCAATCAAACAGAAAAACAACAAAAATACAATAAGAGAAGGCAAATCATCCACGCTAAAGCAGCACAAGGAAGCCCAACAGAAGGAAAAGAGTTTTAAGGGCAGGCAAAAGAGTCAGAGGCACATCTGCTCCCACATTTGGGAGTCCCCCCAAAATCCCATTAATCTAACAAACTCGGAAGACCTGGTGCAGACTCAAGCTGTTCCTGTGCTTGCCACTTCAGTATCTTGTGAGTCCAAATGAGCCTTCCTTAGTTGATTTAGTAGACAATAATCTCCTGGTGCCCTCCATGTCATCAGGCTTCTACAGTCTTTCCATCACCTCTTTCTTGGGATTCTCTGAGATCCTAGGAAAGACACCGACGGAGAACTTCAATAGAGAATATTCATGCATAATATTCTCCTGGGGGATTCTGCATCTGCTCCAATTTGTTGCAATCTAATGATAAATGGACAAGGCACCAATATATGAGTGAATATATTTGAAGAGTACTTGAGTTATCTCTTTTTTGAAAGTCTAGTAGAGTTCTGGGATAAAACAGTCTGACCTTATGCTTTTTTGGTTAGGAGCTTTTTACTAACACTTCTGTTTAACTAGGGGTTATCATAGTATTTAAATTGGTTGTCTGACCTTTATTTAACTTTGATAAGTTATCCATCTTTTTTGTTTTGTTTTTAGAATTTCCAATTCGGTGGATTACAGGTTTTTAAAGTAGGTCCTTAGATTCTCTGGATTTCCTAGTTGCCTCTTCTATGCCCCTAGTTTTGTTTTGATTTTGTTAATTTGAATATCCTCTCTCATTCTTTTAGTTAGCTTAGATAAGGGTTTGTCTACCTTATTGATTTTCTCAAAGAACCAACTCTTTGTTTAAAATTGATGTTTTGTATTGTTCTCTTTGTTTCTATTTTATTGATTTCAGCCCTCAATTTATTTTTTCCTGCTATGAGCTCCTTTGGGCATGTTTGCTTTTTTTTTCTAGAACTCTAAGATGTGCTTTTAACTTGCTAGTATGAAATATTTCCAATTTCTTTATGAAAGCATTTAGTGTTATTAACTTTCCTTTTGGCACTGCTTTCATTTTATCCTATAATTTGGTGGTATGCTGTGTTTTTGGACTTTCTTTTGACCTTCAGCACCCAAATAAAGATATGGACACTTCTTATTAAGTATGAAAGCATGGTCTTAGCAGGCTTATTCCTAATTAGCTCTTAGAACTTAAATTCAGAAAAAGTACTCTATTAATTATTTTATTTTGATGAGTCTAAAGTTTTTTTTTCTAAAACACATTCTATCATGATGTGTATTACTAGGCTTAAAATATCCATTTAGACTTTAAACCATTTTCTTAGATAAACAATTTAAGATTTTATGTCTCTCAATTTTACAAAATTTACATTTCTTTTTTTAGTTTCTTTTTTAATTTAGTAACAAGGGGAATTGTAAGACTATGACTAACTTAGTCTTCACTACCATCAATGGCCCAAGAAGGATAAAATATTACCTGAGTAAACAGAAAGTACAGAGCAAATAACTTCAGAGACTAGAGAAATGACAGAGACAAATGGTTGCCTGAACAGTTACCCAAGGTTCCTTTCAAATGCTGGGGCATGCCCTCATCAATCTACAGGTCCAAAATATCTGAAAGACTTTTGTGCAAAGTAGGAGTTTTGAAGAACTGACCTACCTTGTCTCAGTAAATTTTAGGATTTGGCTTCCATTATATCTCTCTTGTCCAATTAAGAGAGTAGAGGCAAGGACAGATTTTTGCCCAGTGGCTAACTTTGCCACAATGAAAACAAACTCTATTTGAAGAGTTCATTGCCCATTATCTTCTATGAAGTAGATTGGTACTGTCAGTGCTAGATGTATCTCGCTGTCATGAAAAACCTTCATTTATTTCATCTTAAAAGCCATATTCTGTAGACCCCTGCAGTGTTTGAAGACCACCTGTCTTTTTAAAATACATGAGGCTAAATAAAACGTACATCTGTCTATATTTAAGCTCTTACTACAAGTTTAATTATTATCTTAATTATCCTAAACAGTTTGTAATAGTAGCTTTCAAAGACTAGAACTTTAGACATTTTAAAATGATTTTCATAGGTGCTGTACCTGGGAGCATGTAACAACAAAAATAATCTTAAATTTGTATCATTATGCAAAAGTCTATACCAATATAAAATACTTGTCACTAGCAGTTGCTTTTTAGTATAAAAGTAGATTCAATTAGTCTGTCCTTTTTCCTATCATTCTAATAATGTTATGCATTTTCATTGAATTCATGAAAGTCTTAAGCTTCATTTCTTGTTTGTTTATTGAGACAGGGTTTCTCTGTGTACCTTTGGAGTGTGTTCTGGAACTTGCTTTGTAGACCAGGCTGGGCTCAAACTCACAGATCTCCATCTGCCTCTGCCTCCCAAGTGCTGGGATTAAAGGCATGTGCTACCACTGCCCAGATTTAGCTTCACTTTTCATTTCAGTCTTGATCCATTTTTCAATTGAATGAGAGTTGTTTTGTTTCTGTGAGTTTGTAAGTTTTCTATTGTTTCTGTTGCTGCTGTTATCCAGCTTTAATACATGGTGCTCTGATATAATGAAGGAAGTTACTTAAATTTTCTTGTATCTGTTGCAACTTCCTTTTTGATGAATTACATGTTCAATTTTGAAAGAAGCTCCAGGAAGTGCTGAGAAGAAGATTTATTCTTTTGTGTTGGAGGGAAATGTTCTGTAAATATCTGTTAGTTCCTTTTTTTGTTTGCTTATTTACTTTTCCCATACTTCCCCCATTTTTTAAAGTATATTTAGCTTTAATATTTCTCTGTTTTTGTCTGAATGACTTGTCCATTGGTGAGAATGGGATGTTGAAGTCTCCCACGATTAGTGTGTAAGGGTCAATTGTTAATTTAAGCTGTAGTAAGGTGTATTTTATAAGAATGAGTAAACTTGTGTTTAGTACATAGGTGTTAAAGACTGAAATATCACCTCATTGGATTTTTCTTTTGATGAGTATGTAGTCTCCTTCCCTATCTTAGTAAGGAGAGAGCTGCTTGTTGTTTCCTATAGCCCAGAACCGAAATAATCACACAGAAACTGTATTAATTAAATCGCTGCTTGGCCCATTAGCTCGTGCTTCTTATTGGCTAACTCTTATATCTTAATTTAACCCATCTCCATTAATCTGTGTATTGTTATGTGGCTGTGGCTTACCAGGTAAAGTTCCCAGCATTTGTCTCCAGTGTGCTACAAGGCATCTCTTCCTCTGCTCTTCTTTCTCCCAGAATTCTGTTTAGTTTTCCCCTCCTAGCTCTGCTTCCCTATAGCTCTGCTATAGACCCTAAGCAGTTCCTTTATTAACCCATGATTCACAGCATACAGTGGGGAATCCCACATCACCCTCTCTCTTCTGATTCATTCTGTTTTGATTTGGTTTGAAGTATATTTTGTTGTATATTGAAATGACTACTCTAGTTCACTTCTTAAGTCCCTTTGCTTGGAATACTTGTTGTTTCTAACCTTTTACCATGAGGTAATGTCTGTCCCTGATATTGAGTTGTGTTTGTTGGAAGCAGCAGAAGAATGAATGTTATTTTAGCAGTCTTTTTGTTTATCTGTGCTATGTTTCTGAAGAATTGAGGTTGCTGATATTGAGAGACACCAATAACCAATGATTGTTGATTCCTGATATTAAGTTGTTGTTGTTGGTAGTGGTGGTAATAGTGTGTGAATATGTTGTGTGTTTCCCTTCTTTTGGTGCTGTTGGCTTAAGATTACTTGTTTTATGTTCTTTTGTGGGTATAATTAACCTTACAGCATTGTGATGTGGGATTCCCTGATGCTGTGAATACCATTAGTTAATAAAGAAAGTGTCTTGGGCCTGCACAGGGAATAGAGGTAAGCAATGAAAATTAAACTGAATGCTGGGAAAAATAAGGAAAAGTTAGAGAGAAGTCATGTAGCCCTGCCAGAGCCAGATGGAACTGGAGCCATTAAGCCACAGCCATGTGGTGATAAACAGATTAATATTCAAGGAGAACAAAGGAGGTTTTGTTTTTGTTTTGTTTTTTGTTGTTGTTGTTGTTTAGTTTAATTTTGTTTCTTTGATACAGGGTCTCTCTATGTAACTTTGCAGCATGGACTGGAATTCACTCTTTATACCTGGATTGCCTCAAACTCACAGAGATCTGTCTTTCTTCCCCTCCTAAGTACAGAGATTAAAGTGTATGCTAACACCACTTGGCAATGGGAGGTTTTGGAAAAAAGAAACATAAGAGAAAAATATTGTGTTTATAAATAGTCTCAAATACAAAATCAAAGAGTAAAAATAAGATTATAATAGAAAAATTAATAAGTAAAAATAGCACCATATTAGAATCAAAAGAATTAAATTTTAGCCTAAATATTCTAATCAAATTCCTCTTGAACTGAGTTAACTATATTGTTTGACTTTTTCATTAGCTATTCAGTACATAAGGTTCCATTTCTCATGAAAGTCTAAAATGAGTTAACATTTTAACAGGTGATGATAATATCATTGCTTATTGACAATTTAAATTTAAATAAGCTCTCAGTAATAAATGTTATATGTTATAATATATTTTAAAGGTGTGTGTATGCAAGATACATATATATGCATGGGTATTTGTTTATCAAAGAACTTGTTTACTGTTCTGTCTCATATATTTATTTATCTATTTGCAGTGCTTTATAAAACACATTTGTTTCTTTTAGATGTTAATACTTTTGGTGACTTTAATTATACTGGCATTTTTACAACAAATGTCTTAAGATATGCACTTTAGACCTTAATAAACAAAAGAAGCATAACAGTCCTTGAGGCACAAGATATTTATTACCTCTCCTTTATGAAATCACAATGCAAAATGACAAACATGCCCCATACAATGAAAACATATATCTGCAATGAACTTTTTAATTGAATCAGTTGAGGGTTCCAAATAAACCATTTCATTTGAAATATGGTAGCAATTACTCTAGCACACCGTGTCTAATATATCAGCAAACAGTCCAGTGAGAGAGTAAGTAACATGATGCCGAAAGGATTTAATTATTTTCATTTAATGGCAGTAGTTCAGAGACCCTATGGGATCTATCTCTGGTATCTCTGCCAGCTTCTACATTGGTTTAAAATGAACACTCTGTGAGAGAGAGAGCTTTTGAGTTAATTTATCCAGTAGTGGTGAGTGAGACAGCTGTAATCAAGGAGCTACACCTTGACATACGTGAGCTGATCACAGTGCTGTTCCAAGGTCTCTCTGTCTCTCTATGTGTAATATCTACTACAAGCCTCTGCTTAATCAAATATTTTTAATTTTGTGCACAGTGTGTATGTGTGCTTGTTTGTGTTTTTTATATGATAGCAAGCAAATGCCAATGAACAAATTCTATTGAAGTAGGAGTTACAGACATGTGTAAGCTTCCCATTTGTGGGTGCTCAGAACCAATCCCAGGGCTTCTGCAAAAGCACCCGTGGTTACTTAAGCACCGACCCATCTCTTTAGTCCAAATCATAGCTTTGAAATGTGGTGAAATCAAGTCAAGACATAGACATTAAGGGAGTTAATAGAATTTTATAAATAAAACCCATAATTACTCTTATTTCTATATTTTGGGCTTGTATTAATCTATATATAAATGTGAGACATTACTATTCAAAATTAATTGAAATATATTTGCATCTAATTATTATAGATAGAATTAGATTTGTGAATTTATTCATTATAAATATTATGCTGTTTTAGACAGGAACATTGAATCAAGTTGGACACATATATTAGATTTTTCTCTGTCCAGCAAATATTGAATTGTGCCATGTGCATATTATATTAAATGTTTTATAAGAAACTTATTAAACTAAAATTTACATTTAATTGTTCTTCAAATACCAGAGAATTGATATCCACATAATATTTTTTAGAGAAATGAAAGCAATAAAATAATTGGATTTCACTGACAGAAATATAAAGTCTACATCCTATTTTTATCTTTTTTAGGTTAAATTTTTCAGTTTTTGAGATTATAATAAAATTGCATAATAAATATCTATATTTATCTCTTCAAAATATTTAATGTACTTATCCCTTCTTTTCTTTCAAATGTATGTTCTCTTTTTTATTTGTACACACATATTTACACACACAAACACACACACACACACACACACACACACACACAGGAAAGGTTATTTCTATCCTCTCAGCATGTATTTGACTTTCCCATAGACAAGCACTACGGTTACTCTACTTGGTTATCCAGTATGAAAGATCATCTCTGAAAACATAAATACATAATAATAGCATTATACAGGCTGAGCAGACTAAATTGTATGCTTAAAATATATATACATATATATTTTATAGACATAAACATACATATAAGCATATGTACATATAATCATATATACATAAGAAATACAATTGCTGAAGAAAGGTGACATGAGTTTGAAAGGGAACAAAGTGAGTTATATGGGAAGTGTTCCAGGAGGGCCCACTTGTTTGTCCCGGATGCCCGGCCAGCTTCCATCTAAAATAATCACATAGAAACTGTATTAATTAAAACACTGCTTGGCCCATTAGCCCTAGTTTTTTATTGGCTAACTCTTATATATTAATTTAACCCATCTCCATTATTCTGTGTATCACCACGAGGTTGTGGCCTACCAGCAAAATTTTAGCATGTCTCCAGTGGCAGATCAATAGCATCTCTCTGACTCCACACTTCATTCTCCTAGTATTTAGTCCAGTCCTCTCCACCTACATACGTTCTGCCCTATCAACAGGTCAAGGCAGTTTCTTCATTCATTAATGGTAATCACATCACACAGAGGGAACTCCTACATCGGGGAAGGCTGGAGGGAGGAAAATGAAGGAGATATGATGTAAATATAGTATAATCTAGAAAAGAGTAATTTTAAATGCACATTATCATTTTAATTTATTACATAGTTGAATAATCAACTTTTACATTTCTAGTAATTAATTCTTTCTTGAATATCATGTCATTTTCTGTTAACACATGAGTGATTTTATTTATTTATTAAAAGTTATTAAAATATATAATATATAATGTATATATTGTCTCTAAATTTGTATTATATTCTTACTGATTTCTATATTGATACTGTTCTTTGATTACAGAAAATGCCAAATTCTTGTCAAAACTACCCTTAGTGTTTTTAGGTAGGAAATGTATAATGGAAAAATTAATTGTTTTAATAATTATTTTTAATTGTGTGTATATGTCTATTTTGGGGGGAATATGCACAGAATTGTATGAACCAATAATATTGATAGTTCCTGAATCTCCATAGAGTTATAAGAGTTATAGGAGATTTGAGCCATCAGATGTGGGTTCAGGTAACTAAATTCAGGTTTTCTGTAAAAGAATTATGAGTTCTTGACCACTGAGCTATCTTTATTTTTATATTTGCTATTACAACAAATTGCACATACTTAAATTTAGATGACTTTCTAATAAATTTAATGTTGCAATTATTTTCAAGTAAAATGAATTTTAATGAGAAACATATAATATCTAAGGACATAATAATGGCCCATAATAATTGCTTTGATGATTTAAAATTATTGACAATGTTTTAATTTCTTTGATGGATATAGTGAAAATAAATTAAAGACACTGATAATCTTATTATACATTTTTTAGGCAGCAAACATGAACATTTTCTGTACAACATTTTAAAATACATTTATAATATATTGTTGGACTTTTCATGAATAAACAGAAGAATTAAGTTTTTACTGCCATGCTAAGTATATATTGTATCTACATTTTATGATTTATTTGGTATAAAATAACAAAGTTTGGAAGAAAAACAGTGCATGTTGCATATAATATGTCTTGGAAAAATAAATATACATGTAGATTTGCTACATGTAGATTTTCACCTTTATTGATTATGTTTAATAATTTTTCTTTGAAACATGTGAGGCATCAAAGTTAATACTAACATACCTGCCAGGATATTAACCAACATGCTACATAAATAAAAAATAATTTTCATGTAATTTGTCAGGATATTAATGTTTTTCCTGTGTTAACTTTGACTCTACACAACCATGTTTCATCTTTAATATTTTGTCAGTAAAGGATAAATGTTTCCTGAGACATAGAAATGTTAATTGTATTAATTTATCTGTGGCCTAACAATTAGATTATTATCAATGTTTGAAACAGGAATTCACTCCTCTAGTATACAGATTCACTTCCTTTATAAAGAATGTGATAAATTTTAGTGGGTATGCAGTGATTTTTTACCAGATAATATTAATTTTCCTAATTGACTCTAGGAGAAGAAAACCATATAGATGTATATACATAGTTAAAAATATTTATTAAAACAATTAAACTTTTGCATTGTAAATTTCTTAACTAAAAGCACTAAAGACAATTTTGACAGAAATTGTGCACTGTCTATGATCAAAGGACAGTATCAATATAGAAATCTGTAGAAAACAATTCAAATATAGAGAAAATATCTATATTATATATTTTACAATTTTAAATAACCTTTTAGTAAATAAATAAACTCACTCATGTGTTAACAGAAAACAACATGATATTTATGTCGGAAGTTATTACTATAAACATAAAAGTTGATTATGTGCATTTGTCACCAATATTGGAAACAGGTGCAGAACTCACCTGAATACTCACTATTTAAGTTCCCAGACAAACACAGATAATTTGCACTGTTTCTCCTTGGTCTTTAAGGGAGTATGACTTTATGGCTAGTTTAAATCTAAGACAAAATGACAAGCTTACCTACTTAAGGAAGTCAATTGGAATAAACAGCTTTCTACGCATGATACTGGAAATTTATTTAAGAAAATACTCTATACTAGAATCACTCCATGGTTTCTGAGAGACATATACAACTTACTAAAAAGAAACCAGATCATTGTAACTAAACAGCTTTTCCTATTATATAAAATGAACTAAAAATGGATGACTTTTATAAAGATTTTTAGTTCATCATCACAATAGTTTTCAATAAAGTACTCTTACATCAGCTTGTTTTACTATTTAGAATATTTAGAATGATTTTGTTAATGTCCTTTTTGTAGCGCTTAATCAGAGATTTAATTCAGTAGATGGTATTTGACAATACCTTGTATCTGGTGCAATCAGATGCAGACAGAGGAAATGACATTGCTCTAGTTTAGGAGCATTTGTCTCTCCTGGGACTACAAAGATGCCTTAGTGGTTAAGAACCCTGGCTGCTCTTCAAAGGACCCTGGTTCAGTATCCAGCATGCACATGACAAGACAACACTGCCTGAAACTCCACTTCTTGAGATACTTCATGCTCATCTAGCCTCCACAGGCATCAATACACACATGGTGTACAGGCATACATGGAGGCCAAAAATCTTTCCACATAAAATAAGAATATTTTTGTCAAAGAATGAAATAGTAAAAGACTGTTCATTAGGTAGTGACAAAAAATGAGAAAGGTATATAGATTATACTTTACAAAATGAAACTTCTAACACAAAATTATAAATAAGTAGAATTAATAAAACGTAGTTAGGTATAAAAAACCACTTCAGCAAAGAAAAACCCATATTCTATAAGAATAGATTATAGGCCTCAGGCAAGAACCTCAAATTATTAGTTTGCTAAAAATAAATAATATTCAAATCGGTACAAATGACTCACTACTATACCTGTAGCTCAACACAACCTTAAACCCTTTTGAGAAAAGCTTTTTCTTGCAGTAGATAGCAATTAACATAAATATCCTAAACTTACCAGAGTACAGAGATACGAAACTGTGGATAGCTAATATCTTTCTGGAATGTATATATCATAATACTCCACACCAAAGCTCTGAGGTCTTCATGAAAGTAGAGTTAGAAAGATTTTTTAATATTAAGAGGTGGTTGATAATCTCAAAAAACTAATAAATTGTTTTCCAGACAAAAGATGACAAATACACATTGAACTCTTAGTAATTTTGACAACATGCACAATAACTGCAGAAGTTTAATCCAGATAAAATCCCGGAACAGGAGGAGGGAGGACTGTCATGAAATCCACCACTAGCTAAGGAAATACTGTCATTTGATTGATTCTTGTTTCTGTGTGATCACACATGTATCATGACACTTATGTGTGACATCCCTTGCCTTCCACATTGTATAAAACTGGTTCTCTTATTTTATCCCATGACTTCAAAGCCAGACTAGAGTGTACTTGAGCTCCTGTGAACTGACTTATCTTTGCCCCTCATCTCATTGTAGTATCTTCCTAACATTTGGAGAAATACATCACTCACCAAGCCATTTTACGGCTTCATTACTAAGTCAACTTATGTATGATTTCACAGCTGAATAACCAATGAAGAATTGGGGGTTTTTGGAGGAAATGTGTCACTGAAGGTAAAATCTGAGGGTGAGTTTTGTTCTTGTGTCTTTCTGTAACCCTTTGTGCTTCTTGCCCACGGTGTAGTAAGAATATTTTTCTATGCTTTGCCTCACTGATACCCAAAGACAATAAAGCCAAGAGAGAAAAGGATGAAAAAATGAAATCCCTTTATGCCTTTAAATTTGTTTTCTTAGAAATTGTTACAAAAGAAACCCCTGTGACACAGTATGTAACAAAGATTTCATAACTATTCACCTTCTTAAGGATATCTGTGCTTATTCCCTTTTACATTTTCTGTAACAAATGTAGCATCTTGGAACACAGCATTTTCGTTTCTATTCAATAAATTCCCAGTGGTGTTATTTTTGGGCCTTATAGTGAGTGGTAAAGAATTTCCCAATTCCTTTCAACTATATCTGTAAATTTTGCATTGCCTCAGCAAAATATGGCATTAATCTAGTTTCTCTTATCTGTCTCTCAGAATGGTACTCTGACCTTCTTCTTTATACTTTTTTTTTCATTTATTTTACATACCAACCAGTTTCCCATTCCTTCTCTTCTCCCATTCTCTCTCCCACCTCCCTTCTACCCACCAGCCCTAACAACTCCTTCTTCATCACAATTAAGAAGAGGGCAGTCCTCCCAAGGAAGTCAAGACAGCATGGCATATCAAGTTGAGGCAGGGGCAGGACCAAGGTCCTCACTCTGCTTCAAGTTTGGGCAAGACAACCCAGCTTGGGGATTGGGTTCCCAAAAGTGAGCTCAAGTACCAGAGACAGGTCTTTATTCCACTGCTGGAAGCCCCACAAGCAGACCAAGCTACACAACTGTCACACCCATGCAGAGGGCCTAGGTCAGTCCCAAACAGGATCTCTATCTGTGGATCCCGAGTAGGTAAACTCCCAGAAGTTCAGCTCAGGGCTTGGCTGTGGATCTCTATATCTGTTTCTATAAGCTACTAAATGATACTTAACCTATCAAAATTCGTAGATTTCAAATATGGTTCAGTAACCAATGTCCTGAATGGCTCATTTAAACCATTGGCTCTCTATTGTTCTCTCACATTGAGAGTGTCATACTATATATTACCAACAAGGAAAAGTTTTTAATTTAAAATCTGCAAGTACAAATACATGCAAATGATTATAAATCACTTTTTAAACCAACATAATATCTAAAATTCATAAGTCAACTCTAGTGAGTCTAGAAATTCTGTATCTATCTAAAATCACTGTGCACATACACCTAGGACCACACATATTTTGCCTTTCTTTAGCATTACTACCCTTGTCTATTTGTACTGATAATTCATTAATTGATTCTTTTCTTTGTTGGTTTGTTTGTTTAGGAAGGGGAAGAATGAGTTTAGGGAACTAAGCATTATATTCAGAGTTATACCAGAAATATTAATACATCTCACAGTTTTTCTCTCCTAATCTCCATATGCTCTATGACATACACAATGATCTGTTTTGGAGTTTGTGTTTGGAGGGAGGGCTGTTATTGCTATATTATTGCTTGAAAAAATTTATACATTGATGTGAATTTTGATCAGATCAACCTCCTATTCTTAGCATTCATGACTACCTCAATATCTGTTCTAAATTCATGTGTTAATTTTTATAAACTCATTGACTCTATTTAGGACTGCCTATAGGTTCACAGGTATAGGTTCATCTCAAGAATTATGGATAAATTCCCAGGTATACATGCAGGAAGAAAAGCTATTCTTGCTCACTGTGAATCCATCAATTGCTAGTAGTTTCTCAGATAGAACTGGCATTTTCTGACCATCACATATTTCGAAGATATGTACTTTTTCTGTCTTGATATAGTACAGGTTATATTCATGATGTCACAATCATGGAACATTCATGTATACAACAACTCTAATATGTCCAGGAACTACTAGATTTTATTATCTGTCTGAATCTATTATTCAATAATATCTGAGACTTTCAAGGAGGAGGTAGGGGGTATATATATATATATATATGTGTGTGTGTGTGTGTGTGTGTGTGTGTATGAATATATATAGACTATATACATTGCACACATACACACATATATGTATGCAAGCATGCATAGTTTGTGGCTTAACATTCCGCAGTCCCTTCACTAAACTTTTACCAGTTCTAAATTTCTGTGTTAATTGACATCTACTGCAAATAGTGACATTATTGATGGGGATTGATATATACATTAATCTATGGTTATGATCATAAGTCTTTACAAGTTGCTTTAATACAATCTCCATTTAGAAGAATGATTGTTGATTTTTCTTTTAGGGATTATTATCTCCTTATCCATATTAACTGTATCTGTCATGAGTCCACTCATGTGGAGCTAGCCTTCTATAACATCAGAAAGTGATTGTTTGCTTCCATAACATCTGGGCCACTCTTGAACCAATGGCTGACTGTTTCTTTCTAGGATAAATGTTACTGCAGCTTAAGTGAGCCACACATATATGAAACTGATGATTACTTTTCTTCCCTAATAATTTGATTAGGAACTTCCAGCAATGTTGAAGAAAGAAAATAGAGATTAAGTATCCAGGTCAGTACCAGCTTTATTTCTTCATGATATAAGTAAGATTCACCAATGTGGTTTAATCAACAAATGGGTCTTAATATCATATACCATAGTGTGATTAGAATCCATAACAATAGCCTCTAATATTGGGAATTCTTTGCAACCTCCACTTTCAACTTCATAATTGATGATCTCTTTCTGTCATATGACTTCTTTATTAGTCTATGATGTTTCATAAAGGCATTATCTCCTCATTAATGTATAACTGCATTTATAACTATTCATGTATATATTTGAATAAGCTTATCACTCATTATGAACTTAAAATGGTTGGTTTGGCCATGTGTAGTGAAATAATAAATATTAGCTAGAAGACAAATTTAACTGTGTAAATTTAACTTCATTCTGTTAGTATACTAAACACCTGAAAAAATCCTGGGGAAATCACTGCCTAACATCATATTTTAAAAATGCTATGTTTTCTCCAAAATGTAATTTTGGGCATTTTGTATCAAAATTCAGGTGGTTGTGGAAGGTGTGATTATATCTAGATCCACTTGTGCATTCCCCTGCTTAATGTGTTTCTAAAGTAGTCAGTGATATCATTGTTACTAGAACTCTATGGTAAAACTGAAATCAGAAAATAAGAAAAATGTAAAACATAGCTTATTTACTCCTCAGAATTGTTTTGATTATCCTAAGTGTTACATGTGAATCATTTTTAGTTATGTGTGTGTGCATGTGTATGTGTGTGTGTAAAATATATATAATATATGTTTTGAAAATAATTAGTTTTGTGCAATATTTGCTAATCATTGACTACCCCTTCCCAGATTCTTACACATGTTCCCCACCTCCCACCCACACAACTACTCACTCTATGTTTTTTTACTTTTGTTTATAAATAAACAAATAAAAAACATGCCAGAAAAACTTTTAAATGAAAAAAAGCAGAAGAATGACACACACACCCATATTGATGCAAACACACACCAAACAAAACAAAATTATAAATAGAAGCACAAAATTGGAAAACATAATATACATTCAAAAGACAAGTGTAGCTGGAGGTTTCTCTCCTGGAAGGGAGTTCCCATATAATCATTCTTAGGGTTAATAGTGATCACAAAATGTTTGCCCTTTTCCTCAGTGTTATTAACTAGCTCTTATAACACAAAAATAATTTCTAAAATTCTCTTTACCGTGGGGCTTGTGGCTTGTTGCCTGTCTTTTTGCTTCCCTGGCAGATGCTGATATCTCTTAGATTCTGCCTTCTTTTTCCCTTTACTTTTGTTTGGATTTCATGCTTGACTTTATTCTGCCTGTATATTGGCCAAATCAGCTTCTTTATTAACCAATGGTAATAAAACATATTCACAACATACAGAAGGGCATCCCACATCTTCTCCCCTTTTTTGTCCAATTAAAAAGAAAAGTTTTAACTTTAACATAGTTAAATTAGAAATAACAAAGCAGGTATCAAACAAGAATTGTAGTTATAATATTGAGTCTATTTGTATTTGGTAAAATTGAAGAAAATACTTTATCACCTATTCTGTCTTTGCAAGTCTATAGTTTTATACTTAGTTTATAATTTGTCATAACTAAGGAAAACTATATCTGTTTAGTCTTCAATACCATCAAAGACCCAGGAAGGTATAATATTACCTATGTAGCCAGGGAGTACAGTGTAAGCAACTTCAAAACTCTAGATATGACAGAGATATCTGGCTGCCTGGACAGTCACCCAAATTTCTTCTTTAATATTATGGCATTCATCTTCAGTCTATGGGCCTCGAATGTCTAGAAGACTTCTCAGTGAAGCAGGAAATTTGAAGCTGTCCCATCTATATTTCCAGTTTGTCAGTCATTTCCTTCTGTTTCCTGCAGAATGTCTGGCAGAATCTTTCATAAAGCTGAACCTTGAAAGACTGTACATTCTTGTTTTGGCAAGTTCAATAGACACTGCATTTCCAGTTTATACAGCATACTGTCAAGAAGGCCAGGCAAGAGCAGTTTCTTGCCCAAATGGCTAGACTCACCACATTGAAAGTCAACTCTATGAGGATCTTCTTCAAAGCCCATCATCCTCTTGAAATTAATTTGTGCTTCCAGGAACAGACATTTCGCACTATTGAGAAAAGTGTAAGTTCTTAAAATATTTTAAATGCCATATTCCATAGGTCTTTGAAGTGTTTGAAGATTACCTATCTAACTGAAATATATCTTTGTATAACTAAAGAACCTAATATAACTATAAGTTTGACTATTATAGATGACTGTTAATTTGTATTTCTTCACTGTACATTACATTTTTAAATGAACTGTATAAACATAATACCTTAAACAAGAGTAGAATTACACATATAATATAACTAAATTAACCTTAAAGTTGTATGAATACATAAAGTTCTATACTTATATAAAGTATTTTGAGATTAACAGTTGTTTTTGGATTAAAGTAGATCCAATAATCTACCTTTTATATTGATTCTATATCAAACCAGTAAGACAAAAAACTGCCCAAGCAAAGCAATATGAGACAAGAACCTAGAAAAAGTATCATTGAGTTTGTTTTGTGTTATCTATTTACTGATGGCATGGGGACTTAAGTGTCATTCATACACCCAGTGAGAATTCATAAGAGAAAAATATATTTTTTTACAATTGGATGCCAATTGTAGATTGCTTTTTAAATAGTGATGGGTGCTCATATCTACTTCACCCTCTCAGTGTTAGGATATGCATCTAGCTTGGATTTTTTTCAGGTCCTGGTCATGTTGTGAAAAAATGTTCCAATTAGGACTGAATGTTCCAAAGCTTCCCATACTCTGCACACTACCAAATGAGAAAGGAAACCACCACCTACATCAGTGACCAGCTTGAATATTGTGCTGGTACAATAGTCATACAAACTAGCAACTCTCTGATTGGATTTAAGGGATCAGTGCTTGACACTGCTTAAATGGTGTAGAATTATAGGCAACTGAAAGGATGGGAGAAAGACACCAAGTTCCATGGAAAAGTAAATCAAATGATTATACAATGCCAAATTTTCAGAGCTGAAACATACATATAAAATGGATTATACAGAATTGAACAGATTACATTTAGGAATATATATGCATACATGTATATATAAATGCATGCAATAGCAGTATGTCAAAGAAGAGGACAGGAATTTTTAAGGAGATTAAGAAGGTTATCTTGAAAGCTTTGAAGGGAGAAAGGGGCAGGAAGAAATTTTGTATGCTATTTTCTCTGAAAAAAAAACAAAATACTTATAAAATGAATCTAAAAACATCATATAAAATTTGAAAAACAAACTTTCATTGTTTTTTTTTTTTCACTACAGTGTTTCTCTGTGTACCCTTGGCTGTCCTTAAACTCACTCTGTAGACCAAGTTGATTTCAGACTCAGAGATCTTCCTGCCTCTGCCTTCTAAGTACTGGGATTAAAGCTATGCTCCACCACTTCCTAGAAAATTAGAACATTTTGAAAGAGAAAAATAAGATAGTGTATTTCTCTTTCAGATTTGTCAAACAATAGTCTCTACTAAAAGTATGTCATATATTACACTGCATATAATTAAC
The DNA here is from genome assembly GCA_004026605.1 of Ondatra zibethicus. Classification (NCBI taxonomy): domain Eukaryota; kingdom Metazoa; phylum Chordata; class Mammalia; order Rodentia; family Cricetidae; genus Ondatra; species Ondatra zibethicus. The sequence goes on from PVIU01003468.1 coordinate 79,147, forward strand.
AAAAATCAGTAATAATTTTTCTTACTGACAAATCCTACTTTCCTTGTTTAACATAAGTTAATGCTTACCATTACTATGGTAAGCATATGGCGTCATTACTATGACGACTGGATGTTTTCCTTAGAGTTTTTTTTTTTTTTTCAGGGAGTGCTAAGTGTACAATGCTCGTTGATTTCAAAAATGAATGCATTTTTGTTTTTCATCTTTTTTTCTTGAAACATGAATAAACCTTTGAATTTATTTAAGAAAGTCAATTAATGACTAAAAGCAACAGAAAAACTGATCCAGTGCAGTCTGTTGAATCATAATTAATAAAAACTAAGAGACAGAAAATGGGGTTAAACCTGAAGGTCAGAAAAGCAAACCCAGCCACTGGCTTTTATCTCTATCTCAATCCAAAATGATTATCCTGGCTCCAGAAATCTCAGAATGAGACTGAGATTGAGAACTGTTTCCTCCTGTTTTGTAGTCCTCTCTAGTTCTGGGATTAAGGGTATGCACCACTACTGTCTATGAAAAGCTAGTGTGGTTGGAATTAAGGGAGTGTGTCATTGTGGCTAATGGGATTAAAAGTGTGTCATTGCTGCCTGGTCTGGAAGACTGGCCAGTGTGACTCTTTTATTTTTTTGATCCTCTGACAAGCTATATTTGCTAAAATACAAATGAAATGTCATTACAGTGCTTGGATACTAAATCATATGACCTCAGAAGGACTACTTGTACCCATTGTCTCCTATGTGACTTGGAGTTTTTCTTCTACACATACTTGGTCAAAATCAGTTAGCCTCTATTAAGTCATATTTCTCTTAATCTGATTACTAAAAATTATTTTGTGTTCTCATTAATGAAGAAGTAAAATTGTTCAGTTATGGTTGCATTCACATTGTATTTTCAAAGACTTTAAGTCTAGAGTAAGTTATTCAAACAACTATTTAAGGATTTGTATTTTGCAGCCATAATCTGTATAATTCTCTCTTGTTGCCTTTGAAGCAGGCCCATTGATCCCTGGAGACAGGTAAATTTCAGTGTCCATATGGATGCACTTTCACTGCCCCAAGCTGAAAGGTTGGTTTTAGTTCCATTATCCTTCATATGGTAACACTTAGTTATCACCATCTCATTGATTTAGTGAGTTTACATAGTTTGTACTGTTTCTAAAGTAGACTGGGGTTCATTGAATGGAATAGGACTGGTGGGAGTAACTAGATCATGAAATCTAAATATTCTTAATAATAAAAACCTGGAGTCAGCTATCAGGGGAATAAAGCTGAAAAATCAGAGAAGCAGAATAACCAAAAGGGCAATTCTGTCTCCACAAATCCTCACACTGAATTTCTCTTTACAAAACCTCAGATTGCATGCTCATACTGAATCTTCAGACTGTATATAAGCTCCTGTCTCCTTCCACCGTATATTCCTCTCTCTACCCATTCATATCACTCCTGTCTCCACCTCCCTAGTGCTGATAATAAAGGCATGTGATTCTCAAGTGCTGGGATCACTTTTGTGTAAGCTTTGCATCTCTTCTAAAATGATTCAGTCTCTTCTAGCCCAGGGTGACCTTGAACTCACAGATATCCATCGGTATCTGTCTCCTGAATTCTGGAATTAAATGTGTGTGACACCATGCCATGTTTTCTAAGGCTAACTAGTGGCTGAGTTCTGCACTCTGATCTTCAGGCAAGCTTTATACATATAAACATGGTAATAATCACTAACAGCTGAATCATTTAATATGATAGAATATTATATGAGAAATTCAGAAATTATACAGAATAGGTAATGAAAAACATAACTGTCAGGACAGGGAAACTGATAGTACTTCCAATTTTAAATTGTCTTTATGATGAGCTTAGAGGGTGCTAATAGATAAGTATTTATTAACAGATCAGAGTTTTTTCATGTATATGTATATATACATACATGCATAAAATAAATACTTTATATAATTATCTACATAATTATATAAAATAAAATACAACCAGATGCAGAATAAAGCTTCTCTGATGATGCCTAAACAAAGCATTGATCTATAACTATAGAAGAATATCATTAGGATTCATTTTATTACACCTTTTTTCTATTTTTAGAGCATTACTTTTGATTTTTCTCCTATATCTCTGGACTCTCTATTCTCATGCTTTTGGTCCCCAGAGCAGTGTTGGCTATGAGTTACCCTTGTGGAGTGGGGCTTAAGTGAAATAAATTATTAGTTAGTTACTCTTACAAGTTTTGTGCCACCATTCCCTAACAGATTTGCGGACCATGAAAATGTAGATAAATAATTTTGACTGACATGGTATTTGTTTCTCTTTTGACAGCATGCAGAGTTTCTTACTCTTCCAGTCATGCTAGATCATAGGGGTGAAGGTTCTTTGAAGGCATGAAATCAACAACTTCAAATTCAGTATTGTTATTGTCTTCAACTATAGGGCCTTGCTGTCAGTTTGTGGAGAGCAACCCATACATAGTCTTCTACAACAGCCTGACTGTTTGGGGATTCCCATGGGGACCCTTGGGCCAACAACTCAATTAGACGCAATCTAGTTTTAGTGCTCAAAACTTTGCTTGGTAAGATGGGTGGGATTCAACCTCCCCCATTATATGGTGATTTCATTTAGATTGTCTTCATATATTATATATTTTAGAAATTTTCTACCATATTAGGCTTCCAAACCACCCTTTAAATGCTCCTTAATTTTAGTGGCATCTTTAGGCATTCTCTTTCAGAGATATGAGGAATGGGAATTAAATGCAAAGTTCCACCTATAACCAATAAACTATTTAAGATTGAATACTTTCAAGGGAAAGAAACCTCAGTTATTTTTTTTTTCAGTGGAATATCATTGAATGAAACACTCTTCATGGTAGGTCTATGTCCAGTAATATTTGGCCAACACTGAAATGGACTTCATAACATTTTTCTTACTTAGTGTGTATGTGCACACATGAGGCACAATTTTTTTGTTTTGTTTAGTCTTATTGAGTTCTATTTGTGTATATATGTATATATTCTCTCATTTATAACCTATATATGTATACAGATATATCAATTATAATATATAATTATATAAAAACAAATTATGTTTACACACACATACATATACATATATATGATTTCTTATATAAAGTGAAACACTTGTATTTTAAAAAAGAGAATAATGACCATATTTGACCAGGCATAAAAGGCAAAGCTAATGCACTTTACAGACAAATGTTAGCTTTAAACTGGTCAAGTTATCTAGGTCCTATTCTTGGTGTGATAATCTACACAGAACAAATTATTATGCCTGAAACCTTTTTGTTACAGGGTAATCATCTCTTCTTCCTGGCAGAGGAAGATGTGTGGTTGACCAAGGAAACCTAATCTATTTTGGGCTTGACGCTCATCAGGGAGTTTATGCATCCTGCACAAACTGAGCAACTGTAGGAGATAACCTTGCACACTAGTAACTATGTTTAAGCTGAAAGAGCAATTATAGTTACACCTATTCAAATATTATTTATACACTAGACAAACTCAAGGCACAAATTTTTTTCCTTTGCATTAATATTTAATAACATCACAGATAACTTTAGATTTATTTCAAATAGAACTTGCAACCCATATCATATTTTATTTTCCCATTAGAAATACCATGAGTAATTTAAAATGTTTTGACATTCTGCATTGATGAAAATTCAGTATTTTAAGCAAGTCCAAAAGTGTACTATAATATTGGAGAAAGGTAAAATATGATTAAAACATTTTTCACAAAAAATAAAATAGAAAGGAAAAGTTAAATGAAGCTTGTGGTATCACCTTTGGACTAGAATAAATGTCTTAAGAAAATTTAGAGTTCCCATGAACTTTTCAGATAAGAAATTAATACTGATATAGTAAAAATTAAACACATATTCTTTAGATGTGTATTTAGTTTAGGAAGATATAGATCCCACAATATACATATAAAATACTTTTTAAAATAAAAAAAATAGAAATTAGCATACTTCCATTACATGCCATGATTGTATGTTATACACATATGCATAAACTATGCATGAGGCTATGGAGTCAGTCATTGGAGAAGAATACCAATATCAGTTTGCATTTTTCTTTAAATCCTATGGCAGGACTCCTACTCCAGGCATTCAGTTCACCTCAGAATCCTCTCTGGAATTGCTCTGTCTCCATGCACAGCAATTTCTTCACAGCTATCCTGAACTGGTGACTTTCCACATATCAAGATTAATATAAAATTACTTTAAATTCTGCACATGATTACTACCCATTTTTGACAGTGAACTTTAGAAAAATGTATAGATTTTCGCATATCATACCCAATAAAAGAGAAGTTTAGGCCTCTCAATCTTATCACTAATGCACCAAAAATACATTAACTTTTGTCACTTTTATATGCTTATAAATATCATATTTATTTTTTTTTTGGTTATCATGTCCTAACATATGAATATATGAGCAAGTGATTAATTGTGTTCTGAGAAAATTCTGGCAGCATGGCAAAAATTTATTTCACCAAATTGTTTTTTATAGATTTATCTCATTTTTTATATTTGTGTAAGTGTGATAGAGAGAATGATAGATGATATATAGATATAGAATGATGATATATAGATAATTAGATATAAATGTACATAAATAGACTGACAGACAGACAGACAATTAATAGATAAATGATATATAAGTAAGTAGAAAGGTAGGTAGATAGAGAATAGATAGATAGACAGATAGATGATAGATGAAGTGTGAGAGAAAATGGGAGGATAGGATGGTTTTGTGTTCCCTGCACAATTATCTTTCCAGATAGTCATTCAGTCTTATGACACTTTTAAATTCATATTAGTTTTTTTTTTCCTCATTAATGTTTGCCAGGGGCAAAGACCTGTATTGGTTATAGCCAAGCCATCTTAGTTCACAAGTTAAGTAAGCTATTCACATCCGTAGGGCAAGTTCCAGGCCCAAGAAAAAACCCTTATCTTTCCCTGTGAGTTAAGAATGCCTAAAGACCTGCAAGTCCAAGGCACCAGATGTAATTAGCATTTCCCCTGTCAATTAATATTTACAGACCCTCAGTATTTCCTTATCCTTTCCTGTCAACTAGGGATGTCTCCAAACCTGACATTCCAATTAGAACAATTGCATAGCAATCTACCCACCCCCCTGCCCTTTTGCTATATAATTCTCCTGAAAAAAATGAAATTTGCAGCTTGATCATAATACAGACCTGCTGTCCATTTTCTTGTTTCTCTTGTCCCTCCATTTCTTTCCTCTAGGGTCCGGGTATATATCCCATTGGATTGGACAAATGGTGCCCAATCAGGGACCTGCGGGAATCATGGAAGTTTGAGGAATACCACTGCACGCAGAGGACAGGCCTGTCTTCAGTCATTGAGCCACCGCGGCGAGCAGCTAAGCAACAGCTCAGCATGAATCACGATGGAGCACCCAACAGTGAGTCAGATTCGGAGGTTTCCACACAGCTGTGCAAGGTAAGATTATATCATGGGACAAGTATTCGGTAAACAGGATTTGTTTATTCGTGAACTCAAGGAGTCCCTCACGACACAAGGACTTAGGGTAAAAAAGAAAGATTTGAAAAAATTCCTTGACTATATTGGGGATTTTTGTCCATGTTTTCCCCTGGAAGGAGCTATTGATGAAAAGCATTGGCTAAGAGTAGGGGATTGCTTTAAAGACATTTATCATTCCTTTGGGCCTGAGAAAGTTCTAATCTTATCCTTTTCCCATTGAAATATTATTAATAATACCTTTGGGGGTTATAATCATCATCCAGATATTACAAATTTAATTACTGAGGGGGAGAAGGTTAAGAAATCTCCCGGCCTACATCTAGAGCAGCCTCGAAGTCACCTTCCTGCTGCCCATCTGTTGACATTGATTTACCTGATGAGGAGACTGTCCCTCTAAAACCTACATGTGGCCATATCATGGCCCAATTAGAGTCCAAGTCATCTAAACACCAACTATACACTGATTTAAAAGATCCTTCTGATACCTTAACACCTGAGGAGGAGGCTTCCTTGGAGAGAGAGATGGCAAAATATCATAATCCGGACCCACCACCATTAAGACCTTGGGCCACAATTTCCTCCTCGGCCCTCTCCATGGTGATGCCCGCTGCCTCTGCACTTCCCCATGTTAGGCAAAACCAGCCTCTGAATCCTCTCCCCCTTTCTGTCCTCTGCTTTCTTCACTGCCCTTCTGTGCTCCAGTCATGGATGATGATTCTAACCCTGAAAATTCTCCAGTCAGGCAGACAAAGAGAAATGTTTTATCTGAAGTCTCTGCCCTTCAGAATCTTTTGGCCGAGCAGTGGGAGGAGCTGCTCTTAATGAGGGAACTTGAGGAAGTAAATAGGCTGATTTCGCTCTCCCAAAAACCATTAAACAAAAGAGTTCCTCCAAAAAAAGGCTCTCCACAGTCTAGACCGGTCCTAACTTTCCCAGTCACCCATAGGCAAAGATCAAAATATTCTGAAGAAAAGAAGGAGGAAGAAGAATCTATAATACAGGGACCTGGAAGGTGCCCTGGGGAGGATGTTAAAGCTCCTGATTCTGCCTCGGAGGAGGAAAATAATCTCCAATCGGGTTCTGCCTCTGAGGAAGAGGGCTTAGAAGCGACCCCCCCCCCACCCCGCACCCCAAGATATAAAAACCTAAACCTAAGGTATTTGGAAAAATTAAAGGCCGTTTTTGTTACAATTTGCTAGGATACATTTTTTTGTGTTTCCAAAAATAACAGCCTCACAGCCCATAAAAGGGCCCACTCAATATTTACTGATGGCTCTGCCAATGGAATCACTGCCTATGTGATAGATGGGATTGCCACCGCTCACCCCTCCCCATATGCTTCAGCACAACCTGAACTCTTCGCAGTTGTTAAGGTTTTCTAGGCATTTTGTTCCCAGCCTTTTAATTTGTATACTGATAGTGTTTATTCCCACTCTGTTCCAATTTTGGAAACAGTTCCTTTCATAAAACCCACTACCAATGCATCTCCTCTTTTTTCCCAATTGTGGCTCCCTGATTGTTGCAAGATCATACCCCTTTTTATTGGCCACCTCCAGGCTCATTTAGATTTGCCTGGTCCCCTGTCTGCAGGTGATGCCCTAGCTGATACAGCTACTCAGCTAGTTTTTCCTGTTTTTCTAGGTTCTGTCTCCCAGGCAGCTCAGGCCCATTCCCTCCATCATCTTAATGCACATACCCTCTCCCTAATGTTTAAAATTACCAGAGATCAAACTTGAGAAATTGTTAAAATTGTCCTAACTGCTCAATCTCCCTTCCAGTACCGCATCTAGGGGTTAATCCATGGGGACTAGTCCCCAGTGAGGTTTGGCAAATGGATGTCACTCATTTAAATAAATTTGGAAAAGTCAAATGCATACATGTCACAACTGACACCTTTAGTGGCTTCATATTTGCCTCACTCCAGGCAGGGGAAGCCTCAAAAAATGTTGTTGCCCATACTCTGCAATGTTTTTCTGTCTTGGGCAAGCCTAAGGTAATCAAAACTGATAATGGTCCAGGATACACTGGGCAACACTTCCAGACATTTTGCCAATGCCTTCATATAAAGCACATCACTGGTATACCTTATAATCCTCAGGGTCAAGACATTGTTGAACATGCCCACCAAACCTTAAAGTCCATGCTCCATAAATTAAGGAGAGGGGATTACTATGACTCACAAGGGGCTCCTCGAAATCTCTTGCATCATGCTCTTTTTGTCCTTAATTTTCTTACTTTGAACAAAAATGAAAGATCTGCAGCAGATCGTCTGTGGCACCCTGAAACTCAAAAATGTCAAGGCATGATAAGGTGGCGTGACCCTTTAACAGCTCAATGGAAAGGACCCAATGCAGTCCTAATCTGGGGTCAAGGAGCTGCATGTGTCTGTCTATGATCAGACAGAAGGAGGCCTTCGTTGGCTCCCCGAAAGGCTGATAAGGTAGGTTAATATAACAACCTGGTCCCCCTTAGACAAGTTTCTCTTCTCTCTGCCGATAATTACAAAGATTTGTTACCTGCTCCTGGTAGCTGGAATCCTGCTCACCTCACCCAGGAATGCCACCTCTGCTTCCAACCCCCATCAGCCCCTTAATCATGCCTGGATGTTAGTCAATGAACAAGGTGACATCGTTTGGAGTACCTCCCAGGTTTCACATGAGGACTGGCAGCCTATCTTATACCCAGATCTCTGCAAATTAGGCCTGGGAGCTGGGGTCCCCTGGGGAATAGAGCACATTTTCAATCAAACTGCAACTCCAGAAATAGGCATGCCTTCCTCCGGTCAGCCCTGGGGGCAGGGTCAGCTGGAATCATAGGATTGGGGATACTTGTCCTAAGATCAGGCAAGCCTGAGTGCTCCAGTCAAATTGCTAGATTCATCCTTACTGCTTACCCCATGTATGTATGCCCAGAATAGCATAGAGATCATTCATTACTCCACAAATGTGAAGAGTGATTTTTACTGTCAATCCTGGGGATGTGAGACTACTTACTAGAAGCCATACTCCTCCTGGGATTATATCACTCTTCAGGCAAATTACTCACACCCCTCCACACAACCCTCCACCCTGGATGCCTGCAAAACTACCAACCCCAAGACCAAGGCATGGTACCATCCTCTTAAGATCCAACTTACTTATAAGGGAGAGCAGGCTACTTCCTGGTTATCTGGGTACTCCTGGGGCTTAAGGCTCTACAAGGAGAAAGATGAAGAGGGAGTCATCTTTACAATTAAACTGTCAAAAAGATACCAGGGTCAACATCTCCCACCTGTGTAAGACGCTATAGTGTTCTTGGTCCTTCCAAAAAACAATGGCCATCATCTAATAAACCACGGCCATTGTCTAATGACCTTGGGACAACTCTGTCACCTCAGAATCACTCTAATTATTCTGTATCTCCTATCTCATTAACCAGGGGAGGGGGACAGAGGCCTGATGCTCCCATGTTTACTTCTTGAGGAAAATTCCTTCCCAACTTGTTGGTGACACAGAGGCCTGGAGGGCCTGAAGCAATGGGCTGACACACTGCATCTATATCTGCCACAGTAAACAACATAATAGCTTTTGCATTCTTATTCAGATTGTTCTAGGATTAATCTATTATACCACAGAACAATTTGATCAGGTTTGGGACCCTGGCAATAGCCATTCCTTGACCAGAGTTAGGCAAGAACCTGTGACTGCAGTAACTCTGGCTGTTCTTTTGGGCCTCAGTGCTGCTGGTGCTGGAATAGGTATATCCTCATAATTCTCTCCAACAAACACTATTCAGAACTACACCTTACTACTGACAAGGATATCCAAAACCTAGAAAGAGGCATCTCTAATTTAGAAAAATCTCTTGTTTCCTTGTTTGAAGTAGTTTTGCAAAACCCGCAAGGACTAGATTTCCTTTTCCTCCAGCAGGGAGGCCTTTGCACTTCCTTAAAAAAAGAAATGTTGTTTCTATACTGATCAGACTGGAATAGTTAGAGACAGTATGGCTAAGATCAGGGAAGGATTAGAGCATAGAAGAAAGCAAAGAGAACAAGAGGAGGGATACTTTAAAAACTGGTTTTCCTCTCCCCCTGGGTCACCACACTCTTACCTTCCCTTTTGGGATCCTTTTTAGGATTTTTATTACTGATGGCTTTTAGACCATGGGCATTCAATAGCCTCACTAGGTTTATTTGCTAACAGGTGAACTCCCTGGCCTTTAAGCCCATTCTAGTCCACTATTTCCAGCTTGATCTGGCTGATCGAGGGCTAGAAGAGGCCCTTGAGAGCGAGTCTCCTTTAAGAGCCACATAAAACCCAGAGAAATGTGTGTCTGTCCATGATAGGCGTGGACACCAGCAGGGGGCACAAAGCAAAGAACTGCAAAGAGAGGACCATGCATTCCATCTCTGGGTCTCCTGAGGAACATCCCTGATTGCATAGATCTTGACATCCAGAGTTATTGACATAAAAACCTAGACCCTCTCCTCCCCAAAAAGACATCTGTAACTTTGAGAAGAAATTTCCTCCACCAAGTTGGAAAGAAAATTTCCCTACCAAGTAAACATGGGAGGTTCGGTCCTCTGTTCCCCCCTCCACTGGTTAATGCCCACTCATCTACTAGACGACCTTTAACTCCTCCACCAAGTTGGAAAGGAATTTTCCCCACTAAGTAAACATGGGAGGATCAGGCCTCTGTTCCCCACTCCCCAGGTTAATGCCCACTCATCTACTAGATGACCTTTAACTCACCTCATACTAATTCTTATAAAAAGGGAGGACCTGCTGGGAGCAAAGATCTGTATTGGTTATAGTCAAGCCATCTTAGTTCACAAGTTAAGTAAGCTATTCACCTCTGTAGGGCAAGTTCCAGGCCCAGGAAATAACCTTTATCTCTCCCTGTGAGTTAAGAATGCCTACAGACTTTCAGGTTCCAGGCCCCAGAAGTTATTAGCATTCCCCCTGTCAATTAATATTTACAGACCCTCAGTATTTCCTTATCTCTTCCTGTCAGGTAGGGTATGTCTCCAGACCTGAGATTCCAGTTAGAGCAATTGCACAGCAACTTATCCACCCCCCTGCCCTTTTGCTATATAATGCTCCTGAAAAAAAATGAAATTTGCAGCTTGATCATAATACAGAATTGCTGTCCATTTTCTTGTGTTTCTTGTCCCTCCATTTCTTTCCTCCAAAGTCTGAGTACCCAATTCATGTCCCGCTGGTCAGGACAAATGTTAATACCTTTGCTGTTCCACACAGAAACACTAAAATGATTACTGGATGTCAACTATACTTAATAAATATTTGCCACATGTTCAGTATAGAAGGAGTGGGGTTTCATTGTAAGGTGCTTCTAAAATACAACACAAGATCCAAATGTCTCGATTCCTGTAGAAAAAGGTACTAAGTACATATTGAGGGTTAATTTATATGTTGATTTTGGGTAATTTAGGCTTTCTCTATTATTACTGACTGAAGAAATTTTGTCTTTCTTTATTCATAACTGATATATTCACCACTTTCTATCTACTCAGAATAAATTCATGCAAAAATGAATAAAATTCAATTCCTAATTTATTCTTGGTGAATAACATTTTTGCAAAAACTTTAAATCACAGAACTTTAAATGGATTATAGACAACAAAGATTTGTAGAAGAAAAATAACTATTACTATAAAATGCTAATTAGCTAAAACCTGTAATTACCATGCAATGAAGATTGTTTGAACCTACGCAAATGGTATGTAAGTAAGTAGCCTTGTGCATGCTGTTTAGGAAAGTGCTTCTGGAAGGTTATGTTCTGGAAAGAAAAAGCAGCACATCTATATAGGCAATTTTACATTATTTATTTGTGACTGAACACACGGCAATGTTCATACAGGGATGAGTCAGTTAAGCCATTTTGTTATAAACGAATTACATCTGTGTTATGCAAAACAATATATTCATGATCTGCCAATTTTTTGTTGCTTTTATTTTTCCCTTGTTATATGCAACAAAATAATAGGATAGCAACAATGACAGAGCAATGGGAAGTTTAAAAGATTTCTAAAGAAAATCAGAACACATTATGTTGTACAAATGATTGCTTATCTGTTTTCTATTTATGTTTTATTGAGTGAAGTTGATGTGCAAAAATATGTAAAAGTGACAGAAATCTAAATATCTGAATTCCCCCAAAATTATCCAAAAATATATGCACTATTTATTATTTATTAACATGTTAAGTAATTTGTCAAATATAGACTATTGTTTAATTAATATTTCCCAAACTATGTTCTTATATCTGAATTTTGATTGAAAATAACCACATGTATTTATTTCCCAACTTTTTATTATTAATACATGTCTCAAAAAAATCAGCTTTAGGAATTAATTTATTATAACATGCTTACCTATGTTTGGAGGCAAGCAATACATTCTCATAGTATTCCAGCATTTGTTATTTTAATGATTATATGTAAAATATACCAAAATATTGTTTTGCATACTGAAAGTATTAGTCTACTTATTGTGAATATTTATTTATTCTTTTTAATTGAAATAAAATTCCTATAATTTTATGACATAAATTACATGTGGGCTGGTTTAAATAAGAACCATATGGTGTCCCCATATGCTCATGTAGTTGATTGCTTAGCATTAGGGAATGAAATACTTCAATAAGAATAGAAGGCTTTTGATATGTGGCCTTGTTGGAGGAAAGGTGTCACTGAGGTGGTCTTTGAGAATACAAGCCAAGCCAGGATCACACAGTTTTCTTCATTCTGCCTAGGGATCAGAATGTATCTCTTAGATAATGGTCTTGTACGTGCCTGCATGCCATCACACTCCCTGGTATCACGACAATGGACTAAACCTCTGAAACTATGAACAAGCCCTCACCTAACTGCATTCTTTCCTAGAGTTGCCTATGCTACAGCATTTCTTCATACCGTTAGAACAGTAGGTATGGCAGAAGTTGGTACCAGGGAAAAGGGTATTGCAGTGACAGGCTTAAACTTGCTGCTTGTTTTATGAATATGAAAGACTGAGATTTGGACTAGAAAAGCAGTTCAATGGTTTAAGCACGACTTAATGGACTAACCTCTTTTGTTGTTTGTTTTGTTTTGCTTTGTTGTTTACTTGTTTTTCAAGACAGGGTTTATTTGTAGCTTTGGAGCCTGTCCTGGAACTAGCTCTTGTAGTGGGCCTCAAAATCACAGAAATCTGCCTGCCCCTGCCTTCCGAGTCCTGGGATTAAAAATGAACCAATCTTCAAGTGGCATAAAAGATATAATTGAGGATAATTTGAATGATGTGTCCCAATTTAAGAAGTTTCAGGGGGGAAGACTATTAGTATTGTCCTAGAGAACATTATGATGATATGTGGTCAAGAATGTGTTTCCTTTTACCTCCTGTTCTAAAACTCTGCCCAACATTATGTTCAAAAGATTTTGGATTAATGGTATTGACAGAGGCGATTCCAAGACAATCTACTATTGATTGTTTCACATGGTTAATACAAATCTAATGATTGGTTTTATGCAGTTCATTTTAAAAAGGAGTAAATGTTGCAAAAGAAAATACAAAATGTACACTTTGAGAGGAGAGAGAACAACAGAAAATATTATTGAGCTAAATCCAGGGCTCAAGGAGATGAAAAGTTCAAAGAAAAGACTGATGCTAAATGAAATCAAGGGAGTGATGACCTCATGGAAATATCTCACCAGCTAAGCTTTTCAACTATAGAAAACAATTTTTAAAAATTAAGCAGTGAAGGAAACTCTCAACAACACAAAGTTTATACAAGTATAATTGAATAAGGAGGTCAACTTCCAGCCCATCAAGCAGCAGACCTCAGCAACTTATTCTACAAGACTCTGACTTTAGAGTCAAAGATACAAGAAAGGTCTGCTGGGCTCAGAGATGCAACATTAGCAACTAGTTGACAGGAAGTAGAAGAAGGAATTATGCTCAAGGATGAAAAGAAAGAAAAAGGATGCTAGGGAGAAACCAGGGTCCTGCCAGTCAGATACAGAGGAAGCAGGAAAGTAGGACATATAGAATAAAATAAAGGTAAAAATGACTTGAGAAAAACTGTAGATGAATAGAAACAGATTAACTTAAGATAAAAGAGCTAGTGGGGCAGCCTAAGCTAAGGCTGAGCATTCATGATTAATTAATAAAAAGTCTATATATTTTTATTTGGGAACTGTTTGACGGCCCAAAGAAAATGTCAACTACAAATCACATAATGCCAGTCATCAGGATTGCATGGCCAGCTCCTTTTCCTTCGCAGTGGTTCTCACTAATATTGTTACCCTTTAATGTAGTTCTTTGACTTGTGATTACCCAATTCATAAAATTATTATTGTTGCTACTACATAACTGTAATTTTGCTACTGTTATGAGTTATAAAATAAATATTGTTTTCCTATGGTCTTTGGCAACACTTGTGAAATGTTTGTTTGACTCTAAAGTGTCCTCACCCACAGGTTGAGAACAACTCTTTGTCTAATCCATCTAAATGGCTGGGTCTTTGTTTAAATGTATGCAAGGTATATTAACTAACTATTTGTGATGGTAAATTTTATATATGATTTATATTGACCACAACATTTTTCTATTCAGTCATCAATAATTGTATTTTGCTGGGAAGAGAGTCTTATATGTAACATCAACAATATAATAGTAAGATTGGCACTAAACCTAACTATAAACTCATATGCACTTAAAACAGACCCATACCAAGTAAAAAAAAAAACCTCTACAACTATTTGCTATTGAATTTTAATGACAATAAATTCTACCCCAAATAGTAAGCTTGTTCACTCCTTTGGCATATTTTGAACTTTACAGATTTAAAAATCATAAAATTCATTAAAAAATCATTGCTCAAGATAAGTAAAAAAAAGAGCAATAGCAAAAAGAAATGACAAAAATCAAATTTCACAATAAAAGCAATGTAAATAAAAAATAAATTATTTTTAAAAATTAAATTTACTTGTTTCTAATGGTATCTCCATATGTACTTATTCTATTTCATCATTGAGAGCAAAATTCATTAAAAGAAATAGGTCCATGTGTTGTAGCAACTAAGAAGTCCCAAGATTTGGTAGTTGGAAAAAGGAAAGGTACTAGAAAAATTGATTGGATTGTTTTAGTTTTAGTGTGAAGTCTGGGAATCAGGTGAGCTAAGGACATGTTTCTATCTTAGTTGCAGTCCAAGTGTTGAAGGTTACTTCAGTCAGACCTTCAAGAGAGTGGTAAGACTAAGAGTCAGTGAAGTTTCCCTGATCAGCATTTATTTTTCAGTCAGTTTTCACTCAGTGTAGGAGAAAATCTCTTTTACTTGGTAAAAAATTTTAACATAAATGTCAACCAAAAATACATTTATGGTAAAATCCAGTGTTCTGGTTTGAATACTAAATTTTGCCCACAGGTTCATGTCTTTGAAAGCTAGATTTAAAACTTCCAGTACAGTTTGTGGAGGTTGTACATCCCTTGGACATAGGAATCAAACTGGAAGTCATGAGTCATGAGCGGGTGAGCTTTACATGCTACAGCTGAGACTCACATCCTACATTTTTTCTGTTCTCTGACCCATGAAGGAAGGCAACTTCTGCTGCTATGGAGATAACTGTCACCATGCCTTTCCCATCATAATGTATTGTGCCTTCTAAATATGATCCAAAGTAATTATTCCCTCTCATCTCTTGCTCCCTGTTAAATATTAATTTAATTTAGAAATTAAATATAAAATTTAGACAAAGATGGCTGATACATGTCTAAACTCCACATATTCCAATTATCATAGTAGATAAATTTAGTCACTGCTTCCTTGATGGGGAATCTTTGTCAACCAATTATCTTTAAGTGGTGGGCCCAAGTTAGGGTATATCTTTTTAGGACCCAAAGAAAAGCAGTATGCAGCCTTGGTGCACTCTCTCTGTGTGGTTCCCTCACAGCACAGCTGAGATTGGACCTCTCGTTCCTGTTTTATGGGTCTTCCCCTTATAATAAGTAAATATATAATTGTTTTATCTTTTATCTAGCCTGGTTATTTCCCGAATCAAGCTAACTTCAACAGTTAGAACCCAACATGGGGCTCAGGTCTCCAGCAGATCTAGATAGCCCCAACCAGGCTCTGTGTGGTATATTTGGTTATAGGATTCCTGTGCTGAAACCCTGAGCAGCTGTTAGCCATGGTAAGCCTCTGATCTGTTCCTTAGCCACCAGTGACTGCGTAGCTGGCTTCTGGTCTCCAGCTTTTCTGTGCTACAAAGGCTCAGGTTGAACATAGAATTCTCTGGGTGTCTCTGTTCAGCATTACTGCCTTGGTATTTTTGTGCTTGTGTCAGGAACCTCCATGGAATACACATTCTGTGATTTACACTGAAAAATTGTTTTTAATTGAGCATATCCTTCAGTATTTAATACTAAAAGCAGGTTCAAGCTGGCCACACAGCACAAACTTTGCTGCAACACCTACTGGCAGGTAATGGTTTTTGCACCTACTCCAACTCAAATTCAACCACAGGTAAGATTTATAATTTAAAATACAGATTATAAATTTATAATTAAAATGGCAAAATGACAGATAATTTAACAATCCAGGAGTTCAGTAGCTTTTTTACTTATACCTTGTATGATATTATGCAAGGTTTATATGGTTTCCCTCCTACATCCTTCTATTTGATTCTGGGGATTAGCTTTGTCCTCAATATTTTCTCCTTAAAAATATGGTTTGATAATAGGGCCAAGAATGAGACACTTTTAGAAATGATACAGTCTTTATAGCCTGAAAATTATCAACTAAAAAGAAAATTTAGTATTCTTGAGAATACAACTAATCTGACAAACAAAACCCAGTCATTGACAGAGGGTGCTGAGACATTGTCTGAAAGAATTTATACTGTTGAATGTATTATTTGAACTCTGTCAAGTGGTTATGATAGATTGACTGACAGAATGTCTCTCCAGGAAGGCAGTATGCATGCTATAAAATTTATGTCGAAGGATGAGACATTATCTTTACTGGACAGACTTCATACCTTGAAATCCTCAATGAGGGCATTAGAACAGAACACTGGAAAAGTGATCCAGACTTTATAAAAAGCAGTGGTAAAAATATTTTAAAAGATTGAGAAATTTATCAAATTTAATTACCAGTGGCAAAGAGTACAAAGACAAAATTTAGCCTCATCAGTACATAACAAACTTCAGGATATCTTACCCAGAGTTCTACCTGCCTATTCAGTGATATCATTGAAAAGAGCATCTGGCACCAAGTACCCTAAGGTACTCAAAGAATATACATGGGAACACATACATATGACTGATCTAAAGAAAACTGAACAAACAATAGTTTCTTATAAAATACATTCATCCTTCTTTATGGAAATGACGAAAATGTGAGCTTCAAGTAACAAGGCAGCCCCACAAGATTCAATTCAGTTAATTTCAACAGTCTTAGAAAATGGACCTCAGCTGCGTTGAAAGTGTCTTTGGAGGGAAAAAGTGAAGAAATGAAAATTTTAGAACAGGGAAAAGCAAAGGACTAGAGATTTCCCAAGATTAAATTCTGAGTGAGAGATATTGCTCTGATCCTCAGGATTAGGCTCTTTGCCAGGAACACACCTTGTCCCTATATAGCACAGCATCTTTAAATGCTTTGAACAGCATTCAGAAACCAGGAAAAAAATTGAATTTTATATTAAGGTTAAACAGTGTCAGAGAGAACCTTTTAGTGACTTTTTTTTTTTTTACAAAGATTAACAGAGGCTGGATAAATAGGGGTAACAGACCCAGAAGATAGATGTATACTAATTGAATTTTTGGCTTTTGAGAATGCCAATTTAGAATGCAAAATGATCCTTGGGTCTTTAAAGGTCAGATCAACACCAATGGATGAAGAAATCTTGCATACAATGAATGTTAAGACAATTGACTATATTATTAAAGCTTGGGAAGGAGAAGCAATTTCCAATGGTATGAGGAGACATCAAAATACCAAATGTTTTAATTGTGGTAGAATAGGGCATCTGAGAAAGAATTGTAGACAAAGAATTTCTAGGAATAATATCTCCTCTAGGAATGGCAAGAATAGGAGGACTCAGCATTCAGGTATATGTAGGAAGTATGGCAAAGGCCAACATTGGACCAATGAATGTAGGTCAACAAAAGATAAACAAGGCAACCGGATATCATAAGGAAACTTTTTGGGAAGCCTCTTGCAGGCTCTCATGCAAATATTGTCCAGTTACTGTGGAAAACGTGTCTCACCAGAAAAATTAAAAAATTCAGTGCCTGCTCTAAAAAAACATACTGCTCTGGATAATGAAATAAATGTGGAGGATAAATAAAAAACTCCAGTAGGATATAGGAAACGAATATTTTGTCAGACTTCTATAAATCATCAAAGACCAAAGCTAGGAGTGCATATAAATGGCAAATTTAATGAAGGCTTGCTAGACATGGGTGCAGATGTAAGTATTATTACTCCAATATCTTGGCATCTGAATTGGCCTCTTCAACAGACAGATGTTCAGTTCTTAGGAATTGGAACCCTATCTCAAGTGAAACAAAACAAGAGGTGAATTAAATGCATAGGGTCAAAAGGACATAGATGAAGGCTGAGGATATATGTAGCTAACATTGCAAAAATTTATGGAGTTGTGACTTGTGGCAACAATGGAATACCTAGGTTAACATTCCTGCATCCCCAAAAACTTATGTTCTGGGACAGATATTAAAAGATATTATAGACAAAGGTCTCCAGCCATTCAAACTGTACAAGAACACAAAACAATTGACAAACATTCAGAGGTACTAATGGTCCTGCCTTTAAAATGG
Source organism: Ondatra zibethicus (assembly GCA_004026605.1). Classification (NCBI taxonomy): domain Eukaryota; kingdom Metazoa; phylum Chordata; class Mammalia; order Rodentia; family Cricetidae; genus Ondatra; species Ondatra zibethicus. The sequence goes on from PVIU01003468.1 coordinate 97,494, forward strand.
TTAACTGAAAAACCAATATGGGTTAAACAGTGGCTTCTAACCAAAAAAAAAAAAAAAGGGGGCTACAGGCTTTAAAACAGCTGATGATCTTAGAGCTATCAACAAGGTTATTCAAACTATGGGCCCTCTACAATACTTGTGAGTTATTATTTCTGGATAATTTACATTGGTATAGTTTTTTTATATATATTGATACAAGTTCAAATTATATTTGTTATTTCTGTTTGCAATATTTGTACACCTATGCAAAGTTATTCTGTCAGATTGTATACAATGTTTCTACCTCTGTTTAGGACATTTTGTATATTGATACAACTATTAGGATATATTTTCATATTGCATTATATATTATTCTAGCCTCTGATAAGATATTTATACATTGTTTACATTTTGAGGTCATTGTTCTCATTTGCTCCACATTTGTTTACAGATTATTTAATATTTTCACATAAAGTTTTAGTCTTTAAATTATACAGGTACTAAATATAATAAGTCAATAGTTGTTCATGTTTGTCATACATATAGTAAGATTAATTAGGTTCTTTAGGTACATAGAGATTGCATTCTGCCTAGATAGGTAATCGTCAACCACCTCAATGATCTGTAGAAAATGGCATTTAAATAACTCATGGTTCTGTTGGCATGAGACATGATTGCTCTTGACAGCACCAATCTATTCCCAAAAGAATGTTGAACACTAAAGACACTCCACGCAGAGTTTGTTTTCTCTTTGGTACAATTGGCCTTTGGGCAAGGAACTCCCCATGCCTCAACCACTGAAAAAGTACATGGTACTCAGACTGGATAAACAGGACATAAAGAAAAGGACTGCCAAATCTTGCCAAGACAGGGTAAAATGATTCTGAAAAATTTCCTGCCTCTGAAAATAATCTGTCAGTTATCTTAGGCCTTATCCGAAGTTGGTTGCTTCAACATTGCGAATGAAACTTTGGGTGATTGCTCAGGTAGCCAATTGTCTCCGTCATATACTGCTTGTCTTGGAAGCTGCTTGATTTTACTTCCTGTCTACTCAAGTATATTACCTCCCTTCTCAGGCCTTCAATGGTGTTGAAGATTATATACTTTTATTTACCATCCTCTTATGGTTTAGCCAAGCCTATTTCTGATACAACACTTAGACCCTTTGAAATAGAATGCTTATTAAAATATTTATCATGTTTTCTTGCCTAATGTTTTTTATATTGGTTGTAATTTTATACTTGATATCTGTTCCTATTGTATATAATTTTGTATTAGGTTTCAATTGCTCTTGTTTAGACAAAAGGGAGAGTTGATGGTGAATATTTATCAAACAGTTATCTTTAAGAGGCATGACCAAGTTAGTGTGTGGCTTTCTGGGACATGGAGAAAAATGTTTTGCAGCCCAGGTATGCTGTCTCTGCATGGATCCCTTGCAGAACAGCTGAGTTTGAACTTCTCATTCCTGTTTCTTGAGTTTTCCCCTTATAATAAATAAAAATATATAGCTTTATCTTTTAACTAGCCTGGTTATTTTGTAAATTGAGCTAACTTCAATACTTCCTCACAACACAAATAAATTTTTCTCTTCTTGATATTGAAAGAAAAATACCATCATATAAAACTTTTAGGTATTCTTATTGTGTCTTCTATTATAGTTTCTTCTTTGTGTAGATGGTTGAAGATTGCTTTTGAAAGCAAAAAAAAATATTTTTTCACATATTGATTAGGATTTTGTAATTTTTTTGCTTCCTTCCTATGAAGATATATGTATAGCCTTCAAAATATTTATAAAGAATTTGGGGTAGAAGTTAAAAAATTATTTTCAAACTTTTGCTTTATATAGCTCATAATGTATAATACTAGGCAGATTTTAGAAAAGGCTGGAATGAAAAAATATTTATAGCCTAAATCATATGTTGCTAAAGGAATGAAGTTTAATGTATACAAAAGCTTATAGAACTAGATTTCCTGTTTTAAATAGTTATTTAAATTTAGTGAATTTGATCTTCTTTGGTTGTGCAAAATTTTAAAACTGTTATGCATGCAAATGTGTGACTTTAGAAAATTTCCTATTCTGTGAAAATGTTAATGTCAATACTTCTTTAAATATAAGTAAATCCAACTCACTTTATTTATAAGAAGAAATATATTCACATTTTCAGAGTTAACACGGGTTTAGTTAAGGGCAAGTAGGCAAATTCTTATTTTAGCAGGCCATTTTACCTACATCTTTTGAAATTTTGAAATTTTGTCAGTCTTGAATTCAACTGTTAGTTACCACTCCTGTCTTGTCTACTTCAGCTTTTTCAACATATATATGGCTTGACCATATCTGTGTCTTCCTTAAATTTTTAAAAAGATTTTATTTATTATTATGTATACAGTATTCTGCCAGCATGTCTACCTGCAGGCCAGAAGAGGGCACCAGATCTGATTACAGATGGTTGTGAGCCACCATATGGTTGCTGGGAATTGAACTCAGGACCTCTGGGAGAGCAGCCAGTCCTCTTAACCTCTGAGCCATCTCTCCAGCCCGTTCCTTAAATTTTTATAGAGCAAAATTGGTTTGGTAGACAAGGCAACCACAGCTATAAATAGGCAAACTCATTAGGAGGTTATTTCCTCATAAATGATAATAAACAGTCTAGAAATTAATAATACTGGAAGAAAAGAATCCCTCTTATAATGTACCAAAATCATTTTTTGTAAGCTTATAAAAGAATGCCTAGAGATCTGTCTGAGCATGGAGCTTCTGGATTCTGACCAGTAATAAATACTTTTAAAACTAAGTTTTAAAATTCTAATTAATTTTTTCACCAAAGAAATACTTCACTCCATAGGTAATGTGTTCCAAAAAACTAGTTCATGCACTAGGAATAAATCCTAGTTCCACTGCCAATGGTCACACAAACTACTCATCCAAATTCAGAGGTCCCAGTTCAGTCCTATGCAGATTTCTCGGCTGTCAGTCCAGAGTCAGTGAGCTCACACTAGCTCCATTCAACAGTCTCTGTGGGTTTCACCATCATGAACTTGACTCCTTTGCTCTTGGACTGGATTCAGAGAGCTCAGTCCAGTGTTTAGCTGTGGGTCTCTGCATCTGATACCTTGCTCAGCCTATTTATGGGGGGAAGTGCCACGGTCCTGCCTCAACCCTCTGAGTCAGAATTTGTTAACTCTACATGGGAGAGGCCTTATGCTCTCTGAGTATGTGGGTGGGATGATGAAAGGTTGGAGCAGCAAGAGGAGGGGAGAATGGTGGAATTGGGATTGGTATGTAAAATGAAAGAGATTGTTTTTAAATAAAAGAAAGAAAGGAAGGAAAAAAGAAAGGAAGGAAGGAAGAAAGGAAGAAAATAAAAAAAGAGAAAGAAAGAAAAAGAAATGCTTCACCATAGTGTGTGTTCAGAAACTGTATTTGGATTTTAAGGTTTTGTATATGATATGAATATACATATGTAAATAAATATTTCCATTGAAACAATTTGACATTAATGACCAACAGTCATGGAAGGTATAAAACAATGCACAGTCTTAAAGGGCTGGTGGAAGAAACACTCTAAGCTAGTTACTGTTTATATATAAGTATTGCCATAAAAGCATTAGTGTTCTATTTAAGCATTTTTCAAAATGTGTTATTCAACATAAAGTACATCATAAATACACAGAAAAGTTTGTTTCATAGGAAGAAAATTATTGAAAGAATTGCAAATATGTTTTTCAGTCTAGCAAACAGCTGTGGTTATAATTATTTTAAGATTCATATTTTATAACAGTTAAGTGTAAATCATGAGAAATTCTTACTCAAAGTGGCCCAATGCTAGTGCTCAGAAACAAATATTCCAGTGGAAATTTAAAGAATAATAAAGAAGCCGGGTGATGGTGGTACATGCCTTTAATCCCAGCATATGGGAGGCAGAGGCAGGTGGATCTCTGTGAGTTCAAGCCCAGTTTGGTCTACAAGAGCTAGTTCTAGGACAGCCTCCAAAGCTACAGAGAAACCCTGTCTCGAGAAAAAAAATAAAGGATATAAATGGAATGACTATAGGAGGATTGATGATCAGCTGCCAATCAAATGGAAAGAATTAGTCTGAATTTTCCAAGTGGGCCTAATACAATCACAGAGATAGAATAAGTAGGCAGTGGAGGTCAAGGAACAGGATCAGAGAAAAAAATGTCAAAAAAAGGGAAGGATATGTAGAGTGAATGGAATGGGAATAGGTAGGTCATTGTTAGCTTTGAAGATCATGCATGGAGGTCACACACACACACAAAATGCTGCTGTATACTGAAAGAGGGAAGATTAGGATTTTGTCCTAGAGTAAGTTGAGTTTGAAGACAGAATTTATTTGGCTATCTGTTGCCCCAAAGTTCACCATCCAGATGTATGCTTAACTGAAGCCCATTATAAAATGTAAGCCAGGGAATCAAAGTGAAAGAGATAAAGAAGACAAGAACTTATAAAGAAGAAAGACACTGGTGTTCTTGCCATGGAAAACAAAAGAAACAATTCAAGGTAGGTCGTCTCTGGGAAAAACATTAAGAGTATAGAACCTCTTCTAGATCATTAGAAAAAAAACTTTGTCAAAGACTTGGTTTTAGCCCAGTAATTCTCTTGTTTGATATTTACTGAAAAAAATATTTTTTTCTTGTATTTAAGTCTGATTTTTTTAAGATACAATAAAACTAGAATAAGTTATTTTCTAAAATGTTCTTATAAGTCCTCATTTAGCATGAAAAGTAACACTTGACCTAAAGCTTTAAAACACAGGGTGAAATTGTAGTGGTGAGTATTGAGATTAACAGATTAGAGTCACATAAGAATCACTCTTTTAAAACATGAAATAACATTATTTCAATTCAAACCACAGTTACTTATATAGACAACAGTTTTATACAGCAATACAGGCAGATAACTTGGCTTATTGAACCTGAAAGAAGGCATATAAGAAAATCAAATAAATAGAAGAGAAATAAGCAAAAACACCCTATAGCCTACTTCACCCCTGAAATGCACAGAATATTTAAAAGGGTTGATTAGCACAATTTATTATTAGGCTATTTTCAAATCACTGAAAGATATGACTTATTTTTTCAAAAAAGTATGACGGTACAAGAATTACTGTTTAATGCATTCAAGTTGATCACAGTCAGATCATTAACTTCATGATGCTAGTCAAAACTGTTTCTGTTAAAATAGACACATCACTGATAAAAACACATAAACAATGTAGATTATAGAATTAAATAATATAATGAGTTATTCTTAATAAATTAGAAAAGTAAAATCAGTTTAAATTTAAAAATAAATGTAGAATCAGAGTATAATAAATGTATTATTTGAGAAGATCATATCATCTAAATAAACTATATACATAAGAATAAAGAAAACAATGTGCCAACAACTTTTGCATCACACATGATTTTCATATCTGGCATAGGAATATGCTGAAATTTTGCAAACAGTATAGAAAGGAAATAATGCATTTTTGAACAATGAATGAAAATATAGCTTTATTTCAACATCATTCAACAAATTAAACATCCCAGTTGACACAGCTAGGGACCTAGAGCAGGACAAGTCATAACACAAGGATTGTGATTGAAAGTCTTCAAGTTTTCATTTTGACACTCCCGTGGCATTTGTGTGGTACCAGTGACTATTATTTGTTCATTTATTTGGAGTGAAATTAACTGATTCTTTATTTCCATTAGGATACAAAATATTCAACCCCAATTACTTTTTTTCCCTCAAAATTTACAGGTGGATCAAGTTACCATTAAAAGATTCTGAAAAATCATACCTTCTCAATTAATAATTTTAAATAATAATTTATGTATGGCTAAATAAAATAATTTAAAGCAGAAAACATGATATTGTTTACTGATTAATAATTATAAAATTATCTATGCAATTTTCAAATAAATAATTTTGTATATAAATATTTTTTTTAAAGTTACATGAAACAAAAATTAAGAACTAAATCTGAAAATTCTAAAGTAAAGATTTAAGTAATTAATATATATAAAATCACACAAATATACTGCATACATATTCATGTTTTAAATATATGTTTAGAATCTGGAAAGACGGCTTGATATAAATTGCATGCTGTACAAATTTGGGTACAAGCCTTTGGCTTCTCAGCACCCATGTAAAATCTAGGGAGGTTGTTTGTAATGTCAGCTTTTGGGACAGAAAGATGTTTCATCTAGACAATCTGTATAACTAGACTCATTAGAATTAATGGGGTTTGAGTTTATTGAGAAACCCCCCAAATACAGAGAATTATTGAGTTATAGAACAAGGCAGCTGGTATGAACTTCAGTTGTGCTCCAAAACTCCATTGAAAACGGGCAAACACGTGAAGACACAATATGCACACATATGCACAGAAAAGTAAATAAAATTTCTCCTTATATTTAAAAATAATTAAAGTTGTGAAGTGTGCATATTAACATTAAATACATGCTCATCATTATACAAAGATAAATGTTGTGGTGTAGCAACTCCTAATCATGAGGGGCTTTATATTTACAAATTTATTATCTTGTGTATTCACTTTGAACCTCATCATATAAAAGTCCCAGCACTGAACATTATGTTTAAACCTCTGATCATTTGCATCCCTCCCTTTGTTAATATGCATCTGCAAATTCATGTCATAAAGAATCTCCTGTAATTTATTCCTCTTGTGCTCACTCAGCAGTTCTCTTGTACTCATTTTTAACATAAATTCTATGTTAAACATGTTTTCTCTAGCAATTTAACTGGAATGAATTTTAACTCTCTTAACAGATTAAAACTCCCCTAAGGCACAAACGTATTTGTTCTGCTTCCCTTTAGTTTGTAGACTTCATTGCGCATACAACCTGTTTAATATTCATTTACTGATGGTTAGGAATTGGGATGAGCAATGGGATTTTAAGGAGCTTAATAAGGATTTACTTGTGATATTATTAATATATTTTTATGATTTCAGAAATGTCAGGGACTGTGGCCCCAACATAGAAACTATTTACCTTACCCTAAGTGTATCAGTATGGAGGCATATGGAAATAATGAGACACAGTTCACACAGTCATCTTAGAAGGGCATCTCAGGCTTGATCCATTCCTAAGGATCTACCCGTGTTTATTCTACCAAACACCTCTTATCCCCCAGGTAAACCAAGGTGGAATCCTCATTAATATTCCTTTTCCTGGGTTGGGGGAGACTCAGGCTAGCGAAACACCTGCAACTTAATCAACCAGCTTTGGAATCAATACTTCTTCCCAGGCGATCTACACAACAATGAAGGGGAAGAAGCCATACCTCCTGGCCTTTGTCTTGCGGGCAGCTTGTTTGGTAGGTCTGCAGCTGCCAAGGAAATTAAGCATGGCCAGAGTCTGCCTGCAAATATCTTATATGAAATATGGGCCCACACAGAAATGGAGCTGGTAATTTATTCCCATCTGAAATGAGTTGAAATGGAGCATCTTTGTATTATCTTCTCATTTCTTTCTTTTAACAAATTCTTCTTTGGACTCAGATACATATAAACCTCTAAGGATTAGAAAGACTTTCTCATTTTACAATAAAAGAAAGGGATGTCCCATGATTTATGTGATACACTTCATGGCTCACAAGAATGTGCACCTGGTAAAAATTGATGTCAAGTTGTATGCTTTGCTACATGTTGTTTTTTAAAAAAAATACAGGTTTATTTACCTTGGTTTCCAAAACAGACTCCATGTCATCGAGGATTTAAGAACTCAGTGCTTCCTGTAGGTTGGGCCTAATCTCTTCTCCTTCTATGCTGATATAGTTATAAAGAGTTCCTGAGGTATTAAAGGAATGTTTATAGAAACTTCACTGCCTTCAAAAAAATACTAGCTTTATGTCTTGCTGTGGTTAAAGACTGACAGCTCTTTCTAAAAGTCCCATTATATAAATTCTCCCACAAAACAAAGATATGTACTTTTTCCTCACTCAAATTTATTTGGCCTTATACCACAATATACAGGAAGCCCCTTGGTACCTGATACTGACACAAAACTTTGGTCTCAAGTCCCATGGACCAACCTACAAGAGACCTGATCATCCTTCCTCAGTGAACTGAATCACAGCCTTGATTCAGCTTTTCTTGCTGTGTCCTCATTCCTGTTATAAAAATGATTAGTGCTTCTGGACTGTCATAGGTAGCACACACACACACACATACACACACACAGACAGACACACACACACATTCTTCAAAAGTAAAATAGAAATAAGATAGGTTCTTTTTACTTTGTAAATTCAGGGGTTTTTTTTTGAGAGGAGGAATTGTATAACATGATGAATGCTTCACTGAGTCTCAAAACTCTAGTATCAACACAGTAATTTAATTTTGTCATATAATTTGATTGTTAGTATAAGAATAAGTTTGGCCAATTACTCTCTCATAATCTTAGAGAGAATGCCTGGATTTTCATATTTATGGTACATTAGTATTATTTTAATCATGTTGACTTTCCCCATTTATTACCATCTATCCTTCAAATCTAGTAACCCTTCCACTTACAGATTCACTATTTTCTTGTCTTAAGTGTCTTCATTGTTATTCTTTGAATACTTTCAAAAGTAACCCTTTAACATCACAGAGCCTTGAATTTTTACTAATTTGTCATGCCTTCTGGAATTGATATTCACATAAGTGGATACTTGACTTATGTGTACATTCCATTGACACTCTCAAACTTTCAAAGTTTTCATTCAAGTTTCTCTTTTAACTATGATTATTAGTGAAATTACTATCTCTGCAGTTTTCATTTTATCTATTTAATTTTACTTCTTTTGCTATTGGAATTTTGAACACATTATTCATGTTCCTTTCTTGTTGACCTCTCTGGTAAATATCTCAGCCTTCTGTGAGATACCATGTCTCACTGGTAGAGTGGTCTTGCAATGTGTTACTGAAAATAATGAATGTCAATGATTGCATTGCTTTCAGAGTTGTTAAAGATTGCTGGGGCACAGAAAAGTGAATCTCAATCACTGAATTTTACTTAGGTAAAAGAAAAAGAAATCACCCTTCCCTGCCTGTTTGTTGACTTAAGAGGTAAAAATTCTTTTAGTTTTAGACTCATTTTGACTTTTTGGTTTAGACTTGTTGTGACTTCTCGTTTTAGGCAATTTATGTTCTTCCTATTAGTCCTAAAGATTTATTCACAATAGTTAGGCATAGTTTGTATTTCACTACTTTAAAGTACATAAGAAGCTGTCAGAATCATTAAATCATTAGAGAGGTACACACAATCCAGTTGTGCTGCTTTAACTATGGTTAAGTGGAACCTTCCTAGCCACAGGGTATTGACATTTTGGCAGAACTTGATGTGAGTTTTTCTCTGACTAAAACATATTCCATTTAGTTTTAAGACCTGGAATTTAGCGTTTTTTTTTCAATATCAAGGACCAATGGACAAAATGTTTTGAATTTTTTTCTGTTGGTTGCAAATTTTTGATGCTATCTTCTACATAGTTATAGTTTTCTTCTCTTACTGAGACCTCTCCCAGAGTATTTATTCCATAGAATAGCAAGATATATCTTTGAATTATACATATGACTCACATAGATCAGCAAATTTTACAAACCACATACATGAACACTAATATGGTCATAGTCCTGTAATATGGAATTACATTCTACGACCATTCATCTACTTTGCTATTGCAACTCAGCCTAAGTAAAAACACATAACTTTATATAGTAGGCCCTGGTCCAATAACAGAGAATGGAATAAGTGGAAATACCCAATTATATGCTGAGTGTTTTGCTTGACAATGAAAAAAAAAACTGATTAGGTGCTTAGCGAGTTTCAATGTCCATGGAAACAGGCTATTTTATCTTTCTAATTAATTTGAATTATACTTCACCATAGGAGGTTCTATGTGATTGATAATTTTGCTGTGACAAAACTGATTACCAAGAAACCAAATGCAAGTCACATAAGTCTTTAAAATCATACAATCATTTACATATTAGGAACTTTTAGCACATGTTGATGTGTCATTATACATTATAATTATTTCTATAATTATGATTTATCCGCTTATTCTGATTTTATTACATTTTAACTATTTTAGGAAATGTGAATATAAGTGTATACAGATAAAATGAGCCCTTTGAAGTGTCAAAAAGCTGCAATGTCCAACAGTTTTCACACTTTCTAGCTGCTAATTGCTTAGCTTTCCATCTCATTGTGTAATAATATCTGTCTATTGCTTTTGTAAAAGACCTTTGTGAGAAATATTATCTAATGCAGAAAACTTCAAAAATTTGGAGACAAATGCTCCTAATTAGTAGCATCTATAGATGGTTTCCATATAAAATAGTTCAAATTAGAGATAAAATTTTGTTTCCCCCAAAGAATACAAGAGCAATACTTGACAACATTAGAGGAATGATTGAAAATAGTTTGTTGAATATATAGGCCTTCCATTGACAGACTGCTTTCCTCATGAAATAGTGACAATTAGAACAAATTTCCCAATATCATATTATATTTTGTAATGCTGTGGCTGTTTTGTTAGAGAAGGCTTAGTTTAACATGACTTCCCACCTAGAGAGTCTTAGTTTTTGACAAGATCAGCATGCTTTAATGAGAGTATCGTGAAGAAATTCCTGCCTTAGGAAAGACTTTAGAAAAACAGGGAGGACTGGTGTTATGGGCACAACACCCTGGCTTCTTGGGAAATAAGGCATGAAGAGCAAAAGGTGATAGACCAAATAGACGGCAGAATGTGTTCAATGCCCCCTGGAAAACTTAATGAGACCTTGCCACAAAGAGAATGGAAAACAATGGAGGGGATAGACTAGGAAGAAGGCTTGCTTACTGTTCATGAGGGCATAAGTTCATTTCACAGAGCTGCCATGGAAGTACATTTGTACAAGTGTGTGATAATAATGATGACATGTATTATTGTAGGATTTTTTAAAAGATTTTTCAGATCAACTTTTCTCTTGCAATTATTTGCTTATTTTTAATCAGGTCCAAATTCCTTTCAACTTTACTTGTATGCTAAAAGCTTATTTCCAACTATGGTGTTTATGTTTATAATTTTTATATTATTTTAAAATATTAATATATTTACATTATTTTCCTCCTTCCCTATTCTCCATATAACCACTATCATCCACTCTTTGCCTTTCTCTCAAAAATTATTCTACTGTTTTTTATTTAATTTATAAATTTTAACAATATAAATGTGTCTGATATTTACAGTGGTTCACATGGAATATATTTTGAACTGTATAAGTCATCAAGTAGATGTGAGACTTTATATTATGATAGTAAAATAAGCTAAGGAAATTATTGATACTATGAATGAATGTATGGGGAATTACTTGAATACCAAAAGAAGCAATTATTTATAAATTTTATTACTTAAAATTATGTGGAAGATGATAAGAGAATACAAATTAATTTGTGTCAAGATGAAACGTAGGTTCTGCTAACAGACAGGACAAGCCTGGCAGAAAAGTTGGTAGGATCACTACAGTCCTATCTCTTTTTGTTCCTACAGATGGATTCCTCCAATCTCATCCCCATCTCTCTACTAAAGAAGCCTTGCCCTACAGACACACCCACCTCCAGCTATGATCTCCAATTTAGTCAATAGACCTTCATTTTAACTTCTTCTCCCCACCCCCTGCCCCAGTTCATGGCTTTTTCCAGCTCCAGCAGGTACTTCCTGCTAACCCACAGGCCATAAAAGCTAGAAAACAGGGTACTCTGCCTGCAGACCTTTTCTCCTCTCTTGTCCCTCCCCCTACCTGCCAGTTTCAATCCTCTATTATCATCCCCATCATCTCTGCCACAGAATGTCATTGGCAGCCTTACCACCTTCTTCTCCCATTTCTAGTGCATGCCACAGACCTTCCTCCTCCGAATTTTCCTAGTCCTATGTGTTGCTCTTCCCCAAACAGGAACATCAGTTGGCATCTCCTGCTAACCCCAGGGCCTCTCCCTCAAGGACAACAAGTAGACTGCCTGCTTTGGTCCTGCTGCTCCTGAGATGCAATCCCCCAGTCTCATGCTGAACTTTGTAGCTGGAAAGCTGCTTTAGTCTCCCTGTTCTCCCTGACCTCATAACCAACAGATCACAAAGACCACTTCCAATTGCCCTTCCCCCTAATCAGCCCAGTATTCTTGCCATAGATACCAACAGTCCTTCCTTGGACACACACCAGCTGAGCAGGACAGAAAAACAGAAAATAAACAGTCATCATACTTGTCAAAAATTCAGGGAACACACACAAATCAAGGAAGAAAATGCCTACCCAACAAAGACTATTCTAGAAATCAGAATCTATAGATATAATTATCCTAAATCCAAGCCCAATCAATAACATCCCAGACAATTTGTCTCCACTAGAGACATGGTTCTATCTTACCACAAAAGGCATGAATATTACAATGTAGGAGAAATATAAGAAAAAACACCTTAGTACCAACCATATGAACATAATAGAGATCCTTAAAGAGGAAATTAATAAACTGCTTAGAGAAAGCCAGGAAAACAAAGAAAAGATGGAAGAAATGAATAAATCCCTTAAAATGAAATCCAGAAAAAACAAACATCTGAAAGAATTAAATAAAACTGGTCAAAACATGAAAATGGAAATGGAATCAATAAAGAAAGCACGTAATGAAGGAAATTTGGATATAAAAGGTTTAGGTATTCAAACAATAAATACATAGGAAAGCTCCACCAGCAAAATATATGAATAGGAAAATCAGAGAGCTGTGAAAAACCCCAAACCAAAAAAATAATAGAAAAGAAGGAAAACAAGAAAAAGAAGCACCCTGGCTATGAGGCTCAGAAAAGGCTTTCTGTAAAATCAGAAGAAAATTTTCCACACATCAAGAAAGAGAAAGTTATAAAGACATAAGAAGCATAAAGAAGAACAAATAGATAGGACTAAAAAAAGAAAATTTCTTACCACATAAAAATAAAAACATTAAACATGCAAACCAAGGAAAGAATATTAAAATCTACAAGGAAAAAAGACAAAGTAACATACAATCATGCAGACCTGTGATTGGAAGCCCCTGGTCTGAGAGTTGTCATGGTCCAGACTCCAACTCCCAGCCTGCCAAGTGCTGACCCCTCCCCCAGAGAAGGTTAGGACCACTCTTACAAGTTATTTAGGCTCATACTGGAAAAAGGAACACATAATTTCAGGTTTGCATGGGTTTCTCTTCCTACCATGCTGTCTCTATCCACATGAGAGTGCCACGTTTATTAAAATGAGCATTTTAATTTGGCCTAATCTGGTTTGATTGGAGTTTCTTGAGTCGGCGGGAGAGGTTGTTATAAAGATTAAACCAAACAGATGGAGGTTCCCACTGTAAAGGTTCTGTTTTTTTTTCCCATGGGCCCAGGGCCCAGGGCCCAGGGCCCAGGGCCCAGAGCTGCCTTCTGGAAATGTTCTTCCTGGACCCTCCACCAGGCACCATTGGCTTCACTCAGTGAGTTCTCCTTTTAAGCTCCATCGCTGTTAGGGTCTCGGGTTGACCCATTTGCTTTTTAGACTTTTGTGGAAGCCTTATGCACGTGGATGGGACTTGGGTGTGGGGAGATGTCCCCCACTCATTTCTCATGCACCTCCAGTTTTGACTCAATGGCCCTTTGGTGGACGCATAGCAACAGGCTTCAGTCAAACAGACATGTGCTTAAAATGGTTTTCCTGTGATTCCAAGATAATTCCAATTGGCTCTTAGATGGCCCTTTACAAAAACCCTTTTAAATTGGGGCTATCTAACCTAAATTAACAATACTCTAAAAGCCTGCAGTTTCTAAATGTGTGCTCTCGTCCCTCCCCCACTTTTCTCTGTCTCGGGCTCTCTCTCCTTATTCGATGCCAGCATTCTCATCCTGCTCCCCCACTTCTCTCTGTCTCTGTCTTTCTCTCTTTCTCTCTCTCTCTCTGTGTCTCTCTTTCTGCTTATTTGCTGCCAGCGGTTTGTCCCACCCCGACTTCCGATTCTCCATAGCCTCTGAGGCTCTGATGCCACACACAGAGGTGTAGCAAGCTCCCATTCCAGATTCCGGAATCTAAACCCGATTCCCTTTCCATTGGCTGAGGACAGTGGTAGCCATGGCCCTTCCCGCCGCGCTCGCCCATCAGTTGTTTTCCTGCCCTCAGTCGCCTATGTGGGGCTCACTCTGGCCCCACTCTGCTTCTGCCTGCTCCCTGCTGGTTGTCGCTTGGACAGCCTTTTACAAAAAATTCTTTTAAATTGGCACTAACACCTAACTTAAACAAGGCTCCAAATTCCCGTGGTTTCTGCCACGCAGTCTGCCCTCCACTTCCCCACTCTAGCTGTTTGCTGTGCTTCCCTGGAAGGCCTAACTGAACCGGAATTTTTAAGTTGGCCAGCTAACACAGGATTCAAAAATGTTTTGTTTGTCTAGCAGAATGATGTGGCCACACTATGTCAGTGTAAATGTGTTTTTGTAATGTGCTCAGTTTGTGTAAATGTGTAAATGTGTTTTTGTGATCTGCTCAAAATTTCCCTTTTAATCTTTTTGCACCTACTAGCATTGGTAAACTGTAACAAATTGGATAAAATACACCCCTAAATTTAGGTTATATGCCCAGTTTAAATAACAGGTAATGGTACCTAGTTCTCAAGTGCTTTTACAGATCTGAGGACATGGCATTTTAACAATAAGAACTCCTCAAAAAAAAAAAAAAAAAAAAAAAAACAGAAGACCTTCTGCCTCCAGGCCTTGCCTCTCTGGGTTTGGTAAAGCAACCCACACAGCAGAAAACAGTCTTTCACCTCTTCAGCTTCCTAGATGCCTTTCAGGAAATCGGTCTTCTCATCCTGCCAAGACAGGTAGACTAATCTTTCCTCATCCCACACATAGAAAAAATCCTTGGGCCTCTTGTACTCAGCAGCTAATGGCAAGCACTACTTCTAAGATTTGTGTTCACCAAGGACTAAAGAGAGGATTTGGAATTGCCTGCATAGCTAAAAAAGCTGTCTCAGTTTTGCTCATTTACTCTCCCAGATCCGTCTAATGGCATTTGACAACTTAAGGTACTATTAACATATTAATTCATCCATGACATTTAATGAAGTTTTCTGCTAAAATACAGGCAGGTCTGCCTCTTTAACAGTCTTCATAGTCCAGGATTATCAGGTTTCAGGTGTGTCTTCAGAGGTTCAGAAGTTCCAATTTTCTTTAATTGTCTTCTAAAATGTTCATACATTTTAACCTAAAGCAATAGCCTTTTGCTAAATCTATTCCAGTTCTCTTAAAGTTCTGCTACACTAACCCCAGCCAGTTTCAAGCATATTTTACAGATCACTCCTGCTGCCTGGGCCAAGAGCAACTCACAAAGCACTCTCCAGAAAACACCAAACACCTACAACAGCTCCTCGGTATTCACCATCAGTACCAACTCTTCTGGATCAAGGACACCTGCCAACTAAAATCTGTTTTTTTTTTTCTGCTATTGTGTCCAATCTCATGGCTAGCCCCATTTCATAGAGCCAATAATAACAATATTTCTTTTCTCCTAGCCACCTGCTTTCTCATCTCCCTCAAAAATCAGCTGCCTAAAGACTCCAGGATGACAGAGAACCAGATGCTGCCTCAGCCACTCCTCTCCCTGAGTGTGACTGCACCAACTCTCAGCTCTCCCCTCTCTCATATTGCCCCATGCCTGAAGGAAGTAACCAGACTTGTGCCAACGCTCCTCTACCCAAAGAGAGATAAATAAAAAATCCAATATAGCTTAAATAACCCAGAAAAACAAAAATTCTCACTATTCCTAATTTCTAGTTGTATTATACTTGTATATTAATAAAAAAACACATTGTATTGGCATAAAAACTGGTTAATTGAATCACATAAAAGACAAACACATAAACACACACACACACATGGACACCTAATATTTGAAAAGAAGCAAGAAATACATACTGAAAAAAGAATAATGTCCTCAACAATGATGGTGTTCTGACAGTCCACATGTAGAATGCAAATAGATCCCAATTTTTCACCTTGCACAAAATTTAATTCCAAGTGGATCAAAACACTCAATGTAAAACCAGAAACAATGTATATACTAGAAGAGAAAGGGTGTAGTAGCTTTGACCACATTGGCACAGGAGACAGCTTCCTGAATAGAACACTAATTGCTCAGATACTAAATCCAACAATTAGTAAATGGACCTAATGATATTGAAAACATTCTGTGAGACAAAGTTAACTGCCAATGGAACTGATGACAGCCTACAGAAAGGGAAAACTTTTTACCTACCCCATTTCCAATAAAGGATTAATATCCAAAATATACAAAAAGTTTAAGAAGCTATATAACAAAAATCCAAATAATCATATTAAAAATGGGGAACAAATATAACAGAGAATTCTCCAATGAGAAAACTCAAATGGCTGAGAAACACTAAAATCTTCAACATGTTTAACCATCAGTGGAATACAAATTAAAACTACTTTGAGATTCCATCTTACACCTTTCAGAATGGGTAACGTTAATGACACAATTTGTAGCTCATGCTGGGGAGGTTGAAGAATAAGGAGAACTCTCCTTTGCTGGAGAGAGTGCAAACTTATATAGACACTATGGAAATCATTATGGCCATGATTTGGGAAGTCCTTCTGCATATGTATTGCTTTTATGGGTTAACAAATAAAGAAGGCACTTGGGCCTACAGCAGGACAGAATAGAGCTAGGCAGTAAAAGTAAACTGGATACGGGGAGAGAATAAACTGAACTGGAGAGATGCCATATAACTGCCAAAGGAGAAATATGCCCAGGGAGCCCACCGGAAGCTTGCCAACCTTGTAGTCATGCACAGATTAGTAGAGATGGGTTAATTTAAGATATAAGAACTAGCTAGTAATATACCTAAGTGATTGGCCAAGTAGTGTTTTCAATAATACAGTTTTTTTGTGTGATTATTTTGGGTCTGAGTGGCTGGGGATTTACCAAGCAGTCTCTGACTACATGGCTATTCCTCAGAGACTGGGAATAAATCTACCTCAAGACCTAGGTATGCCACTCTTGGGCTTATAACCAAAGGATGCTCCTTTGTAAAACAAGGACACTTGCTCAGCCATATTCATTGTAGATTTAGTCATAATAACCATAAACTGGAAAAAAACTAAATGTCCCTCAACATAAGAATGGTTAAAGAAAACATATGCCTTTTTTTCAATGGCGCACTACTGGGTAGTTACTTTTGTTTGTCTGCTTATTTTCTGTTGCTGTTGTTGTTATTGTTTTTTAAGAAAGATACCACAGGAAGACCTACAGAATCAATTAACTAACTCCTAGAGGCTCACCGAGACTGAACTAACCATCAGGGAGCCTGCATGGGTCTTACCGCGGCCCAGTGCTTATATGTTTTGGTTGTATAAGTTGGATTTCTATTGGGATACCTAACAGTGGGAGTGGGGGATATCTCTGACTCTTCTAGAGTTGAATGTCTCCTGAAATTAGTATTGCATTTGGAATCAAATGAGTTGCCTTGTGTTTGTAGACTCCTAAAATGTTTAGTATTATCAAATTGACAGGATCCAGTGTCATGCAGTAGATCAAGCTTAGAATATGCATGTGAAAAAGAAAGTTTATTAGATAGTTTTAATTGAGGTGAGAACAGCCATCCTAAATATGCTGGTATATATGCCCATATATATTCCGAGGCTGAGGTCCTCATCTGAAATCATAGACAGGACACAAAAAGAAGGTGAGTAGAGAACCAGAGTTCACATCAGATTTTTTTTCTTGATTGTATGATGAAGTTAAACCAGCTGCATCATATTCTTGCTTGCATTCTAGGTTCATGAAGACATGCTATGCTCTCAAAATGAATTCCATTAATTCCTGTACTTTTGCTTTTCATTGATTAATTCTAAAATAAATGCATGGACATGTATTAATGTAAGTTCTGAGAAAATAATAATAGCTTATGAAATGTTTTTTTCTGCTGCTTGAGAGAAAATTATATTTCTATACTTGAATTACATTTGTTTGTATTAGATGTATGTGTTAAAAATTAATTAAAAGTTCACAGTAATAATAAAATTATAAAACGAATCACTCACTTCCACTTCTCAATTTTTCTCTAATGAAAACTTCATAGGAAACTTAGTGGTATCAACTTCTACCATTTTTATTTCTGGTAATAGACTTAGAGACAAAAATTGTGTTCTTCTGTGGACAATAAAGACTGCCATATGGATCATCATATACATTTATTTCAAATGAAAAAGTTCAAAATGTATTTATTAAATAGCTTCTATTTTAAAAGCATATATTATGTATACTCATCATGCCTATTTAATTTATTGTAAATCTATTACTTTCCAAATATGTCTTTTCTGAAATATAAATGCAATTATGGAAATAATTGCCCCATTTATTTCAACATATTTTTCACTTATAGTAAGTATTTAATTGTACTTACTATTTTGAAACACAAAGTACTAAAATATCTAGCCTGACTTGGAAAGGCAATTCATTAAAAATCACACAATCAGTGGACAGAGAAAATAACATACTAACTTTCATAAACGAAGAACAACGGTTATTTTTGCTTTTTGAATGAAATTTAGCAGATTTATTACATTTATCCACTTTTATCATTTTCTTCAATCATTACACAATATTAAAATACATGATTTATACTTAAGAATAAAGTCTGTTTTTCAGTTCTGCATTATTTCTGTAGACACAGTCTTCAATTATTCTTAATGCCCTCATAATTCTTTATCATTATAAAATGACTATTATTTATTATCTAGTATGGATTAAACCAATATTTTCTTGATTTTTATATTTAATAAAACAAAATGATATATATAATCAGCTTTTCTATATTTATTTATATAAAATATTGGGTAAGTCATTTAGGATTATCACATGATTAGATACATGTGGCTCTTTTGATGTTGTAGAACAAAAATACAATTAAAAAGAAAATGTGTTTTATAAAATTGGCTTGTTAAGGTAATATGTATATATAAACACCTCTCTGTTCACCTTAATATACTAGACTAAGAAAATGACACTTCGTCTATAAATTTTATTTAATGTGCCTAACAAAAATAATGTTATTAACAAAATAAAAGCTTCAACATTTCAATTATTGTAAATGAAACTATGAAAATATATAACTAGCCAATAGAATTAACTGAGTAATCGGATATACCACTTACAAAGTCAACTCTTGCAACTTGTATCTGTTCAGTGCATTCATTCTTTATCATAAGTCCAAACCTAATAGCTTTGAAAAACCTGTGGATTATGGCTATTTTCATTTAGGAAACGAATAATTTAGGTGTTACTATCCAAACTTAAACTAAATTTCTTGAATTATTGACATATTAACATTGCTTAAATGTCTCTACATAATAAAATATTTGTAACAAGACAATATTCTCGCATTTTTATACAAGGGATTTTCGGTGTTCCAACTTATTTTAATTACTTGTTTGCATATGAATCTTCTTAACGTGTTTGACTGAGAGTAAAATATAGCCATAAATAATAAAACCACGTAGGTCACTGATACTAAACCATACATATTTTCAAAATGTCAATAAATAGTTTCATGGCATAATGAAATTCAAAACCCCATACAAATTAAGTGAAGGGCCAGAGTTTCCCCATGTCCCCAGAATTGTGAAACACAGTGTCAGTATGAATTCTTGGACTGTAACTTAGTTCTTCTGTAAGTGATCTTAACTAATGAGCCCTATATCCAGCCCCATTCTTTTTTATTTATTTCTACTTCTTCAACTTTCCAAGGGATTTATTCCTTTATCTCCTCCTCCTCCTCCTCCTCCTCCTCCTCTTCTTCTTCTTCTTCTTCTTCTTCTTCTTCTTCTTCTTCTTCTTCTTCTTCTTCTGCCTCTGCTTCTTATTTTTCTTCCTCTATATCATCATTTTCTTTTCCTAACCTTTCAGGTTTTACTATACAATAATGTCATCATATTCATGTGTTTTTCTTTTGTAATGTAAAATGTTACATACATACATGCAACACTATTTGCATGCAACTCCTAATTTTCAAGCCGAAAAGCAATATAACATCTATCCAGCATTCTAAATCTCTGCAAGCAAAATCTTGTATAAAGGAAAATTATGCACAGAGCCATTTGAAAAATAGTCATGAAGGATAAGAATTGGAATACATAATTTTGGGGAAATGAGGGCTACTTTCAGAATAAAAAGATTCTTGAAAATAGGGTACTGTTATTTCAGAACTAACTGTTGCATAAACAACGGATAAAGGATTATGTGGGACAATAATCAGAATGAAAACAATTTAAATTGTGTGTGCATGGATGTGTGTGATATGAGTTAAGATTTATTTGTGGAGTACAGTGTTACTCCACAATGGATGGAAAACAATATTGAAACAAAAAAGGTTAGAAAATTTAAGTCTGGATAGAAATAAAAAGGCTCAAATTGACACTTGGAAGTGAACCAAGTTAAAAGGCATAGAGTAAGCATTGAAAGGGAATGAGTTTGAAATGAGAGGGAGGATTTTCTGCCAGAAGGAAAGCAGTTATTTAATTCTGAGTCAAATCATGCTGGGAGGGCGTAGTGTCCATTGCAGAAATGAGTTACAGGAGTTACAGCTGTAAGAGGAACAAGATGTGCTGCCCAGGAACATACAATTTGGAACAGACCTGTAGAACGTGGCTGAGAGGGATGTGTTCAGAGCAGTTGGAGTCTGTAGTTATTTAATCATAACTTTGTTCATTTTGGAGCCATAAGAATGATGATTCTCGCTCCCACAGAGGTCATGCTAATGGATTCTTTCAACTTACTTAGTCAATTATCTACCCTGTGACTAGAAGGTGAAGATGCTGACTAACCACAATTTAAGATAAATGAGAGACATTAAATGTGCAATTTTGCACAAGGTGCCTGTGACCCAACAATTTTGGGGATTTAAATACTGCTCTACTAAGAACAGACTCACTTAACGGCCAGTGTGTAAAAATTATTGCCTTACATTTGTATACCCTTGGTAAGAAATATATAAACTATTAGATTGCAATTACCTTATGGAAAAAGAATAGGTCATTATTAGCATATTCTAATGGAAATTTTTGCCATCTTTTATCTGGAAGATGTAAAATAGAACCCCAGGAGTGTTGTTTATTAACTGTTCATTGGAAAAGTTAATATCTTAGTATCTCGGCATTCTACAAGTAATATTTGAATATGAACATGAATTCATACAGAGTATTTAATAATAGAATGACTGGGTACATTAGATTTTTATATCTGAATATGCCACTTGATACATATAATTTATATTGCCTATGGTAGACATTTGATTTAGAGGCTCTAATTTTCCTACTTTTATTAAAATTTTTTTAGAACACTTTCAGTCTTATGTTACAGGCTTTTCAAAAAAATGCCTTCTTTTCAGAACAGTGCCTCCTTGGCTGATTGTAGTGAGAAACAAAATATTGTTATTGATTTACATGTGATAAGCATGATATTCTTTAGTCATACATAAATTTTAAACTCTACTTTTCTGAATTTATATGCTCACCAACAATATATTTAGAGAATTTGCCTTGTCTTACTGTGTCTTGTTTTATCTTTTTCAGTTGTCATTTTTTGGAGGCTTGCTCTCTTCTGAGCAAAATGAAGATATAGTAGATTTGGGGAGATCTTGAAAAGTGGGGGCGAAGAACTGTGGTCTGGATGTATTTTGAGAGAGAAAAATCTATTTTCAATAAAAATAAAATTAAATTTAAAAACCTTTTGTTCATGTCCATATACAGCATTGCAGACTAACAAGTAAGAGCAAAATACCCACATTCTCCTTGTAGGTAGTTCTTTCACTACACAGGTGACCTTATGCATGGGGCAGATATTAGGAAGTGATAGTGCTGACAAGAAAACAGTAAGAGACAAGAGCTTTCAAACTACTTTTTTTAGACATTCACATTTAAAGTAAAAGATTGTCCAATTTCTGTTTAATTAGAAGTTAGATTTAATCACAAAAATATAATCTATATTAAGAATTTATTTGCTACATAGGTAAAGAGTACTAATCTATTATTCTGTACTACAGTCGGTTTCTCTTCTTATGTTCTGATAAATATTTAGTTCAGATCTCTTTGATTTTCGTACTGAACTTTTCAAGTCTCAGATAATTTTTCAATCTGAATTCATATAGCATGCTTACCTATTAAATATGATCTGAAAATCTTGTGCATTATGGTAGCTGCTTTTAATTTTAATTTTACTTTTTGCTGAAATTGCAACCTCTTACCAACTTCTGTAATAAAAGTAATACATTTCAGAATTTGAAAGCAAAGGAATTTGAACTGATTCCATTCCTAAGTGAACAAACAGTACATAATTACTTCCTGATGAAGTCTTTGACATTAAGAAGAAAAAAATGAAATGACCTTTCTCCTGCTTTCATTCTTGATGTTGGCAAGTAATAACGAAGGGAAGTATTGCTTTGAACAAAAACTTAGAATACAATCAAAAACCTTGTTGTGAAGTTTAAAGTTGAGGTCTGCTTAATTTCCAGTGTAATAGAATGTATTTTCTTAATCTGTCTATCATTTTGTATCCCTAACCACGTGCTCAACTCTAAATGTCAAATTATTTTCCCTTTAAGTCTAAGATACACAAAGATGACTTAGGTAAATTTTTTAGCTCTTTTTAAAAATGATTTTTGTCACTCACAGGGGATTTTTAAAACATGATTGTAGACAATACATCTGCAATAAAATCAATGTGGGCAACCTTACCACTTTTATTGGTCAAAATATCTATGTTTTTGAAAACTTACACTGCTCATAAAACCTATCATGTGTACAAACATTGATGTAATTATGTATATAATACCTGGCAAACAAGGAGGAAAAACATCAGTCATCAAGACAGGAAAAAAGCAAGGCCAGTACATGTACACAAACTATCCTAATTTTGTTACAATAAGTGTTTTAATTATATCACAAAATAATTATATATAATACAGATATATAATTTAAAATAATGTCCATCACAAAGCCATTGATTCTGTATTCTCCATCTGTAAGAAAGGATTTGTGACAGGAATTATACAACTATTGTATAATCATTAAATGTATCCAAATTATGTGTTCATTTTATTTTGAATGTTGGTGACATACGAATTTGAATATAAACATCATTTAAACACACACACATGTATATGTACACACACACACACACATATATATATATATGTTCCACTTTATCATAGGTTGTGAAGAAAGTAATCAGAGAAACAAGTAGTGATCCAATTAAATTAGAGTTTGATACATAATTTATGAGTTATTTTCAAATAATGAAAAGCTTGTGAACAGAGATGCACTGGATAAGAAGCAATCTTTTAAAATATTGGAAAGATCATGATCCAACAAACAAACAAACAAAAATAGAATCTCAGCAAACTTAACGATCCAGGTAGAAGATAAGATTTACATATTGAGCAAGCAGAGCGTTTAAACTCCACTAAGTAAAGTCAAAGGCAATTGATAGTACTGTGGAAAAGATGGATACAGCAGAGTCCATAATCAAAAGCAAAGAATTGATAAAGGATCGACTTTTACTTTAGATTGTACCAAAAATGCTATATATTTTATATTTCCAATTGATGTTTTGAATTACTTTAGGAATAGGAGGAAAGGAATGGAATATTCATTGTGTGAATATTTGCAAGGCAACCAGGGTGTGTCATTTGTCTAACAGGCGAAAGACTGCTGTGATTCTCAAAAAGAATGTTTTGACCAGGTGTGTCAGAATGTATCTTTCTGACATCTAGGTATGACCTTATAATAGAATTCTGAATATATTTTGTGCATTACTATGTGCTGAACATACTGACATAGAGATACAGTGATACACATACACAGACACACAGCAGATTTGGAAGGTGGAGAGAACATTCTACTGATACAGGGTGAAGCAAATAAAAGACTCATCATAATGAAATACGACACTTAAATGTTTTGTATCTAATATTTTCAGGCATAACATATTGTAATGCCAAATTTGACTATTATCTTGAGTAAGATTTTTCATTCTCCCTTTTGAACACAAGTCGGGTTCCACCTTTTTAAATCATGAACTGAATCCTAGCAGCTAACAGAGAGGAAGACTGCCTCATGAAGATAGTTCTGAATTCATCAGTTATTGTATCTGAACAACAGCAGAGGATTGTTAACTATCCCAAAATGTTATTAAATTATATATTATATATTAATATACATATATATATTTGTGTGTGCATTTCTAAAGGAATGTTATTTTTTTAGTGAGTCAATACATAAAATTTCTTATATAAACCTTTAGGTCAAACTAAAAGTTTTAAAAAGTACCCTATGCTTTCTAAGTTGCTGTTTTGCTCTTTTCCTTATTGCTGAATCATTCGACAGTCTGTGAATTTCCATGTCTTTCCCCACACTAAGGTTCATGTCGAGTTTCTGGCTACTTGCATATGCCTGTCAATAATGTTATATTAGTGATAACTTAATCTTTTTGTAAATATTCTCTTTATCATGTCAGCTTTTATAGATATTTCTTTAAGATATCTACATCACCACTGTCCTTTCAAGGCTCAGGAATTATGGAGAAAGAATGGGGATAAAGACTGTGAGAACCACAATTGATAGATGATTACAGCGTCTTGTAGAAATAGCAGAGAATGCACACAGAAATTCTCAAGGTTGTTGTGTGACAGCCAACAAAAGACTCACTCTATCTTTAACCTGACTGTATTACAGCATGGGGACAGGAATGGACATGAAGTCTTAAGCATGACCGATAGTTGAAGGTTGTTTTGAAATATTAATAGGTTATCTTTAAGAGTGATTGAGTTTGTTCACACAATTTGCATCATCTAAAACCATTGCTTTTTCTCAATTAGAATTATATATTTTATTCTTGATGTCTACAGTTAAAACTCTAAAGTATCTGCAAATGGTATTTTCCTGCTTCTACTTTTTCAGTTAAAGACTACCTAGGGAAAGAAGGCATTTACCAATAAGATAAAGTGGCTCATAGATCACAGGCTGGTTACTTCCTACCATCAGATGCCTTGTTCTGGATCTGGAGTATCTGAGAGTAAAAAAGTTATTTTTTAAAAAAGTGTCAGTTAAGTGAATGTGGTAGTTTTATTGCTGTTGTACAGATTCCCTAGAGACAGGAGATCTGACAGCATCACTGTTAGCATTTGACCACTTTGCTGTGAGAAGCCACTCATTTCTAAACTGTTACAGTATCTTGCAGCTACATTTTCCCATCTCATTTCCAATGCCTCAAGGGAGTACTTTTTCTGTATACACACACACACACACACACACACACACACACACACACACATATACACACACACAATTTACTTACCAGAGTAATTTGAATTATAATGAAAAAATGAAACGCTTTTATATGTTTATCACAGAACATATTCTAGTAATTAGATTTGTATTTTCTTTAAAATTAACACCAATGTTACATGCCCAAAAGTAGCTCACTTTCCATGAAGCTGGGATTTATATTTAACATGCTTCTTTACCAACGGATCTACTGTCATTTGCTGTTCTCCTTGTTTTCTGTGAGTTTTAACGCTGGTTTGTGTCAGAAGAAATGGATCTTCTGAAGCTTTTAAAAAAAAACAAATATATACTTACTGAGAATTTTAAACAGTATATTTTGTCATAATTCTTTCTTGATCCACTACTCTTCCCATGTCCTTCACAATCCCTTCAACTCAGTGTTCTTTCTCTCTCTTTGAACAATAAAAGTGGGAGAAAAATAAAACAGAAGAAAGTAAAAAGCCATCAATCGTGCGACATTCTATTAAAATTGCAGAAATACTACTGAGTATGGGATGGAACAGTAGGTGGTTGATATTCTTAGTGTCATGCCACTGAAGAACACTTTTTCATCATCTGTCAGCAGGTGTAATTTGTGAATAGCTTCTAAGGCAATGGATGGATATTCATGCCCGTGGCCTGTAGAAAATGTATTAAAGTCATAAAATAAAAGGAAGTATAATAACCAATGCATTGGTTGGAATTGGGAAGAGAAATGTATACAAAAGTTAGTATTTGATTTCTACGATATGTGTAATTGTTAATTCTGCAGCAACTTTAGTTGATAGTCATGATATATTCAAAGAAAGGCTGCATTTCAGTTAGCTGAGCATCAAGTGTTATAATATTCATGTGTTACAGAAGACATATAAATATTTAAGGATACTTTATTTTAAATATAAACATGTGCAGGTGGTATATACTTATACATGTGTATATACATATCTATTATAAGATATATATAAGATATATATTTCATTTCTACACATATTAGATTTTTAGATTGTATGTCATTATACAAACAAATGTAAGCCAAAAAACGGAATTACTTTAGCTAAGTGGGTTTGGAATATAAATGAATTTTGAAGTTTTTTTCCATGAATTCTATTTTTTAAAGCTTTGGCAAAATTGCAGGAACAGAGTTCCAGACTCTTTGAACAACAACAAAGAAGTTTACTAAGCTTTACAACATAATCTTCCCTTAACTCCTAGTGATCAGGAATCAAAGGGAAACTAGGAGGTCAGAGATGGTCTGAGATCTTATTTTTTTCTTCATTCATGGCTTTAAGAATTAAGAGTGTGTTTCTTTGCTTGAATGTGTAGAGATGTAGGCATCTCTTGTTTGTACAGGTGAGGAAATGGTGTGTCATATACACATCTATCACTTTCCGTCTTATTTTGTGATACAATTCTTCTTTTTAGATGAAATCTAAAAGTCTCTTTTTAGATGGGTCTAGCAGTAAGTAATCATAGAAATATTATTTCTGCCCTAATAACACTGGATTAACAGACATTCCTATGACTGTGTCTATCTTAATACAATGGTGGTGTTATCATCCAAATTCAGGTGCCCCATTCTCTTGCCCAAAATTATATTTTACATGTCAATTATTAGAAACAAATTCAATTCATTAAAAAGGCATTCATAAATTGTAGCTGTAAAATTAAGTATAACACAAGTTTAACTGTATATAAATACTTTGAGGCCAGAGAGCATCACTTGAAAAACTTTATGTTGCAAGTTATAATTTTATACCTTTTAAGATCAGTACTTTAGAGACAGAGACAGGTGGATATCATTAAATTGGCATCATATTACACTATAAATATGTTACTTTTAATTCAAAATATAAAACATGGTAAGTCTTAATTTACTGAAGCCAAACAAATACCAAATTATATATACTTTTATGGTCAAATATTAAGATCCTATTCAATTATATGCAAGTGAAAAATTTTATTTTTTAATATAATATATATTTAAGGGGTCAATATAATTTATTAAAGTGAGTAAATTCATCTTAAATTCATATATTTACTTTCTTGAGGCTATATTATCAATCACTGCACTGACATGACTGAATTTAATGCAACTGTAATCCCTCGATCAAAATTCTAGAATTAAATATTAAAGGTTTTGAAATGAGTCATTATCTATTAAAATTCATCTAGGATAGTCTTCTTATATTGATTTTATTTTGCTTTAGCATAAGGCTTTATTGTGGGATTGCTAAAGTTTCTGCATGATCAGTGTATTTTCATTTGTAGCAGAAGTGTATATTTGATTTGCTTTCCAAACACTGTTCTATAAAATTGTATGTATTGATAGCTTAACTCATTCCTGTATTTTTCTAGGAAATACTTTGGCACTAAAGTATGTACTAGGCAAGTTATTTTAAAATCATTTAAGTGAAAGTAAGGATTTTTTAATTCAAAACAAGTTATTTCATCTACACACTCAAAAATCACAGAGCTAAAATGTGAAATAATTAGTGTAATAAGGCAAAATGTTATATTAGGATTCTTTAAGACTTTATATTCATACCATGTGCTATTTGGTGTAGAAATTTGTTGTGTTTTGTGGTGTTGTGAATTTAAATATGAGACCAACACTATGCCAAAGACATACTCAGCAGAACACAAATAAATGACATGAATATATATTTAAAGCTCTCATTAAATGAAAAAAATAGAAATGATATTTAGAATGTCTTCTCACATATTTGATTTTATTTATTTGTATTCTTTCTCATGTACATAAATAAATATAATTGATATGTAACTTGTAACTTTTCTCTTTGCAATAATTGTTTCATAATATCTCAGAAATTACTTTATATATAGTAAGGCTACAAATAGACAGAAAATGGTTACTTCTAATATTTTGTTATAATGTATGTTTTTTTATCAGTATGAGCTTTTGTCTCTAAGAAGAACCTCGAAAATATATTGGATAAATTTGTCATGTATCTAAAGACCTTATCCTTACCCTCCCTATAGTATAATCAAATAAAGATATTGTCTTCTATTTTTGGCTATGTGAGAAATTAAACCACAAATAGATTTTCAACTTCTTCATATGTCTTTCCTTAAAACATTTTTCTTTGTTCTTGTTATTTGTTGAATATTCAAATAGGTTTTTAAAAACTAAAATGGTATTAAACCACTTTCTATTCAAATTACATGCAGTAGGATTTTTTTTTATATACATCAGTAAGGAGTTGGAGCATGTGTACCCTCATGAATCACAAAGTTTTACTTTAATTTATAATTGTCCTTTTGATTACTTTTTGTCTTTGTCTATTAGATAATATTGATGTAATAAAATTAACTCAAAGACCAGTACATGCTGTATAGAATGTTCTTTTTCATATTTAATTCAATTTCAGTTAATTTAATCTATCATATTTACAGATATTTGAATTATCCAAACCACCTTAGAAATTTTCAGTTATTTCATCTTCATTCTTTTTTGCACTTTTTTTCTTTTCTTAAAAATATATTCTTAGGAAACCCTGTCTCAAAAAAATGGATTTCTTCTATCATACCTTTAATGCCTCAGATTCTTTCCTCCACCTCTTTTTTTTTCTGTTGCTGAACTTGTCTCATTCAGTAGTTCATATTTGAATTCTTAAGATTTTCAATTCCAGATGTCTTAGTTAAGTTTTTTTTTTGCAGTGAAGAAATATCATGACTCTTATAAAAGAACATTTTTAATGGGGTGGCTTCCAGTTCCAGAGGTTTAGACCATTATCATCTTAGTGAAACTTGGCAGTGTTTGGGCAAACATTGTGTTGGAAAAGGGGCTGAGAGTTCCATATCTTTATCTACTGACACAGCAAGTGAACTGAGACACTGGTCATAGCTGGACCATAGGAGACCTCAAAGCCTTCCCCCACAATGACACACTTCCTCCAACATGGCCATACCCCTTAATAATGACACTGCTTATGTGTTTATGGACACCACTTACACCCAAACTACCACACCAAACTTTCCTCAGCTTGAGTTTTCTTTTTTGATTCTATTTCCAGTTTCAGGTGAAAAAGCATGCTTTACACTATTTGTTTTCTTGGATTTCTTTTACAGATTTATTGATTTTGCCTTTAAGAACCTCTATCATATTCATAAAAGTTGCTTTAAGATAATTTTCTTGTTCTCAACTCTGTTGGAGTATTCTCAGCCTTCTGTGCTAGGGTAGCAGGCGCTAGTGGAGACATATTGCCCTGACAGTTGTTGATTTGGTTTTATCCTGGCATTTTGTCATTTTTGAATTTGGATGCCTAAAGGTCTAGATGCTGATTTCTGGATTTCTCTTTGTTAAATAGGTGTTTGTACTCTGGTTTCTGGTTCCTCTTTGGAAATTTGGAAAGAGTGACAGTTGTGCGTTGTCTGTTTACTGGCCTGTTCAGCTGGTGTGTTAACAGGAAATGCCTCCTGTTGTTCGATGCTGGGTAACTGGAAGAAATGGGAGGAAATGTTGGAGGAGAACGTCTTTGTGGTCCTTTGAGGATGGAGTCAGAAAGGCAAATGAGACCATGGCAGGAATCCACGCTTATAGTTGGGAATTAGATAGGGAGCATGAATCTCATGAGCAGTAAGAGAGGTGTGGCTCTGCATTCAGCATACTTGCTGCCCTGGAAGAATTGCTCTTGGCACTTGGATTGGCAGAGGGGTTACCTGCTGTAATTGGTTTCTGGGCCAAAGTAACAAGTTGGGGGTATGGAGGTTATGAGTGGATGGTTTGTTTGATCCACGGGATATAAGGTCATGAGTAAGGGAAGGTTGCATCTGTTGTTCTGTGGCAACACTAGGAATGAGACTCGGGAATTGGGTTTGGGGAACAGAGACAGAGAGAACAGGTCGGGAGTCCTTTATTTTCTGCTACACTAAGTACATGATTTTCTGTTGGCATGGTTGGTGATTCAGCAGAGGGTATATGATGAAGTTGGGGGATGGGTACTGCCATGAGTGCAGGGGCAAGGACAGGTGGAGGTGCTCTGCGGGATTCACGGGATGTGAGCATGAGAGAGGGAAGGCGGGAGCTGGGGTTTTGTTATAGCACTGGGGACAAAACTTGGAAATGGGTTCTGGCGGGCAGAGAGGTCTTTGGTAGCATACCTGGAATTCTATCACGTGTGGCCCATGGATTAGCAGAGTACTTTTGATCTATTCTGTAATGGTTATTAACTCATTTGCTGACTTAACTCATAATTTTTAAATTTCTTGCACATTGAATTTAATTTTAAGATAATATTAGAATTACTTCATTTCCCCATATTGTTCCACTCTTCAAATTTTTCATAAACACCTCCTTACTCTCATGTTCTTGGTTTCCTTTTTATTAATTTTAATTACATACATGTTTGTGTATACAAACAGATATGTATTCATAAAATAACCATTTTAGTCTGTGTGATGTTCCTTGAGAGTGTGCTTTCAGAGTTGATCCTTTGTCATTGGATAACCTAACCATGCACTCTTCTCTACATTTGTTGACTGTAGTTCTTGTGTAGGGTAAGGGAGGAGGCCCTGACCCTAAAGTGATGGAGTTGTCTTGTGGATGTATTCGATGTATCCATAAGGACTGTGCTGGGGAAGTCTACATTCTTGTCTTCTTGAACTAGTAGTTATTACAAGAGTCTTGGTGAAATTTAGTAATTTTTATTTTCTTTCTGCTTTTGTTTAATATAAACCAGTTTAAGAAGTAGCATAAATATTTATGAAATTTTTACCTCATTGAAAAATTCATTTTAAAATTATATTAATAAATTATCCTTTTATTATTTATTGATATTTCTTTATAAGAAGTAGCATAAATATTTATGAAATTTTGCCTCATTGAAAAATTCATTTTAAAATTATATTAATAAATTATCCTTTTATTATTTCTTGATATTTCTTTTCTATTTTATTTAAAATTAAAGCAACCAGTATAGAGCAGCATCAAATGTTATTTGTATAAATTACAGTTAATCTTCATCTTTGATATTAGTTTTTTTTCTCTTGAAATTAGGACTTAATCTCATCCACACTTGCCTAAAACTTACTATATCACTTAAACAAGACTGAAGCTCAACTGTACCCTTCAGTTCTTATATACCCATTTAGTGGGATTTCGGGCGTAATCTATGACACCAAAGTCTTCACTTCCAGCTTGAAATACTTGGGAAATTGATGCACAACTCTCAATGTTCATGTCTTAAAAGTTCAGAGAACACTAACTAACAGGGTAAAACAAGCCATAAATGTGGTTAGTTCCATCCATAGACTTAAAATGAATAAAAGAAGGAAAGGGAAAAGTCAACCGCCATTCCTTGGGTTTCTGCTTTAGGCTTAACATTTTGTAACTTGAGATGTTCTGTCAAAGCTTCCTTGTCCTGCTAAGCTGAACACTCTGAAACCAGTATCTTTCATTTATTTTCCTTTTAACTTTTTGCCTAATATTTCTTCATAGTGAGAGAGAAAGATAAGATATTAAATTGTTAACAGCGTTATGAAGTAAATCACAATGCTTAGTTATGATGGAGGTCTCAAGAAACAAGTACGCCAACATTAGTGTAAAGGTAATGACTGTAATCATGAGGCTTCTGAGTACTGATAATATTGTGAATTAGATGAGGGTCTGCACATGGCCTATGCAAGAAATACTGTGACAACACACTCCTGCATCTATATTCTACCTATGTCCTAAGAATTGGATTAAAATATGATACAAAAATAATTGGCTAATTCTGGTACAGAAAATTTCAAGTCAGTATAGCATTCAGCCTGGGGCTGTTATCACTGGCTACTGCTAAACAGATTTATCCTAAGAATTGTAATGAAAACAGTGCAAAACTTTTAAAAATATGCAATTCAACAAGAAAAAAGGTAGGATAAAACTGAGAGTTAAGAAAGATTTGTGAATAAAAGAAATTAGTACTGGAGATGTGGAGAAGGCTCAGTGCTTAATAATATTTGCTTTTCTAACAGAGAGCAAGGGTTCTGATCCACATGCAGTCTATAATCATCTTTTATTCAATTTCCAGCAGATCCCATGCTGTAGGGAGACTTCCAGCCAGTGGTTAGCAGCCCACTGGGGCGTGGCCTCTTATACTACATAAGCCGATGTAGAGCATGCATCCGCTCTCTTTCCGGTTGTTGGATTCGGTTTCTATTCTCTGTTGAAGCAGAGGATTCCTGATTTGTGAGTTTACCCCTAAATAAATAACCATCTATTTCTCAATTCTGAGCTAGTGTGGCATTTCTTATAAGCGTCCTTCCACAATCCCATGCCCTTTTCTGTCCTTCCCCAGGCACCAAGAATGTACACAGTACACCAACATACCAGGCAAGATACTCATGCATATAAAGTAAAACTAAAAATAGATACTATTAAAAAAATAGTATCGTGATGTCCTAGGGTCATTATGGCTGTGAAGAGATAGCAAAATGACAGAAACTCTTAGAAAGGAAACATTTAATCGTGGTAGAAGTTCAGAGGTTTAGTTCATCATGGAGGGGAACATGGAGGCATTCAGGCAGGCATGGAGCTGGAAAAACAGCCAAGTCCTATATCTCACCTGCAACAACAAGTCAACCATAACACTGAGGAAAGCTTAAGAGAAAGAGACCTTGAAACCTGCCCCCACAGTGATACACTTCCTCCAATTAAACCTACTCCACGGCCTCCTAAAAATGCCACTCTCTTTGGGAGCCATTTTTTTTCAAAGCAACACCTAAGAGAAACAAATGTTGTCCCAGGACAATAAGGCATTGACCAAATTATCCCTTTACGCACACCAAGCTATTGAGCTATAAACCTGTTTAGAAACTCTTTCTTCTAGATAGTATAGCTACGAGTATCCTTCTTCCACATGTATATTCCCGGAAGATTTAGTGTGTATGCCTTTTCAACATTCAGACACTGCTACCACTGTGTTACCAAGAGGACTAACCACTATTGCTCAGTCTAAGCTATATGGTGTTTGTTTTACAGGTTAACAGAAGGAAAGCATGGGTTGTATAGGTTCCAACTAGATTTTTTTAGTTCAAATTTATTTATGTATTTATTTTAAGACAATCTGTTTCAAAATGTAGAGCTCAATAAAATCAATAAAAATGTCAAAAGCCAAAAAAACCCAAAAAACAATCTATTCTCATTTACATAACAATTTCAGTTCCTACTCCCTCCCCTCCTTTTTCTCCCCACCTTCCCACAACCCCACCCACATTCACTCCTCAGAAAGGGTAAGGCCTCCCATGGGGTGTCAATGAAGACTAACACATCAATCTAAGGCAGGACAAAGATCCCCCCCCCCCTCCACACACACACACTAGCTAAGCAGAGCATGGTATCCCTTCAAAGAAAATGGACTCCTAAAAGCAAGTTCAAGCACTAGGGATAAATACTGTTCCCACTGCCAGTAACACTATAGACAGCCCAGCAATATAACTGTCACCCAATTGATCCATTTGGACTTGAGTTTTGTGCCTGGGGACAGATATAGAACTATTTCCATTCTCCTACATGTTGAGATGCAGTTAGGCTAGCACCATTTGCTGAAGAGTCTTTCTTTTTTTATTGTATAATTTTAGCTTCTTTATGAAAAATCAGGTGTTCATGAATGTTTGGATTAATATCAGGATCTTTGATTTGACACCATTGCTCCACCTTTATGCTTTTATGCCAATAAAAAGCTGTTTCCATTGCTATAGCTCTACAATAGAGCTTGGTGTCAGGGATGGTGATGCCTCCAGAAGTTTCTTTATTGTAGAGGATTGTTTGGCTATCCTGCTTCTTGTTTTTTCCATATGAAATTGATTATTGTTTTGTTGATTGAGGTTTACATCCTGCCTGGTCCTGCAGCCATTCAGTCCCAAAGAAACACACAAATGTCTACGTTAATCATAAACTGGTTGGCCTAATAGCTCAGGCTTCCTATTAACTCTTACATTCTACATTAACCCACAATTCTTGTCTGTGTCAGCCACGTGGCTTGGTACCTTTTATCAGTGACACATTCTCATCTTGCTTTCTCTGCATCTGGCTTCCTCTGTGACAGCTGCAAACTGACCCTTTTCTCTTCCCAGAATTCTCCTATTCTCATTGCCCTGCCTATACTTCCTGCCTGGCTACTGGCCAATCAGCATTTTATTAAAATACAAGTAACAAATTTTTACAGGGTACAGAATCATTGTCCTGCAGCAATTATTCTTTTGAGTTCTGTGAAGAAATGTTTTG
Source organism: Ondatra zibethicus (assembly GCA_004026605.1). Lineage (NCBI taxonomy): Eukaryota > Metazoa > Chordata > Mammalia > Rodentia > Cricetidae > Ondatra > Ondatra zibethicus. The sequence goes on from PVIU01003468.1 coordinate 132,092, forward strand.
GGATTTTGATGAGAAGTGTACTGAAAATGTAAGATTCCCATTTTTGTTATGTTGATCCTACCTATCCAACAGCATGGGAGATCGTTCCACTTGCTGATATCTTTTTCAATTTCTTTCTTCAAAGATTTAAAGTTCTTGTATAGGTCTTTCATTTCTATGGTTAATGTTGTCTGTCGGCTAGTTACAAATTGCTTTTATTATGTCTTGATATGATCCTTGTATCCCTGATTTCTCCAAGACCTTTATCATGAAGGAGTGTAGGATTTTATCAAAGTCTTTTTCAGCATCTGTTGAGATGATCAAATGCTTTTATTTTTCTTTCATTTTATTTATATGGTAGATTAAATTGGCAAATTTGTGTAAGTTGAACCATGCCTGCATCTCTGGGATGAAGTTACCTTGATCATGATGTACAGTTTTTTTTGATGTGTTCTTTGATTCAGTTTGCCAGTATTTTATTGAGTATTTTTGCATCAATGTTCAGGAGGAAGATTGATCTGTAATTTTCTTTCTTAATTGAGTCCTTGTGTGGTTTGGGTATCAGGGCAGCCTTGCAAAGAGAGTTTGGCAATATTCAATGATATGAGACTCCCCTCTGTATGCAGTGAATATGTTTTATTACTGTTGGTTAATAAAGAAGCTACTTTGGCCTATGGCAGGGCAGAATAAAGCCAACTGGGAAATCTGAACAGAGATATATAGAGAGCTAAAGTAGAGTCAGAAATGACCATGTAGCTGCCCAAAAATCAAGAGATAATAAATTATGAGCCTCATGGTCAAATATAAAATAATAGAAATGGGTAAATTTAAGATATAAGAGTTAGTTAATAAGAAGCCTGGGCTAATAGGCCAAAGAGTCTGTAATTAATATTAAGCCTCAGAATGGTTATTTCATAAGCATCTGTAGGAGCTGATAACTGGACTGATAACAGAGGAACCAGCATAGGACCAAAATAGGCCCACTGAATGTGGGGGACATTTGTGAGGCTTGGGGACAGTTTGAGTGGCCACTGGCAGTAGGACCAGTATTTATCACTAGCGCTTGAACTGATATCTTGGAGCACATTCTCTTTGGAGGGATACATTGCTCAGCCTAGATATAGAGGTGAGGACTTGGATGTATCAGAATTTGTTGAGTCCCCATGGGAAGCCTTACAATTTCTGAGGAGTGGATGGGGTGTGGGGGATGGGTGGGCATGAGGAGGAGAGGGAGTGAAAACAAGGATAACTATGTAAAATAATAAAAGATTGTATTTAAAATTTTCTGACATCTAAAAAAAGGGAAAAAAAGCAATTCATTATCATTGGATATCTTGAAACAATATAGGTACGTGAAAAGAAACAGTAGAAAATGCTACTGTGATCATGAGCCATTGTGTCATTCAATGTAGATACTTAGGAAATATTAGTAGGAAAAAGCTACCTAAGCAAAAATGTCATGGATTACGTTTTCTAGTGTGGGAAGTGGATGACATTCTCAGTGGATGTGCTGTTGATCCAACCACAGCGATGTCAAGGATAGCAATGTCTCAGACCCTTGGGATTGAAAAAGCTTTTACTGGGTGAGCTGAAGGAAATTTCAGAGGCTTCTCTGATCTTTGTGAAGATGTGGGTATTTTGTGCAGATAATGTCAACCACATTTTCTCCTCTTGGTTGTTCACAGTTTTATAGTATTCCACTATACAAACCTCCTACCAATGGTAGCTGAGCCAACCTACTTTTTCAGCTATATATAAAAAAGCATGAAGCTTAGTTCATTTATATCCAGTAAATCTACTTCTTGATAAACATGTATAAAGTAACCACACTAAGTCTTGACTGCTGTTAGTAGATCTCCATGGAGTATGAGAGGCATGGTATCCTACCTTTTCTGTTAAGGTATTCATGCTTTTTTGATTGACAATTGCCATATAGGTCAATCCCTAAGTACAATATTCTAAGAAAATAAAGTTTATCTGTTAACATCTTTAAAATTTGTACAAATAAATCAAAACTTTAAGTAATAAACCATTCAGCCAATAATAATATAGAGACTTAGAAAAATTAATTTAAAATTCAATTATGGAGAATAGTAATTTAAAAGTTGATATATTTCTACTAATCTAAATTTAGTACATAAATTCATCTAGTTTATAATTTTCCTATATAGAGATAAAAACAGATATATATATATATATCAATAGAAAACTAAATATAATTAGTAAAACTATTAAGCTCATTTTATTTAATTCTAGCAAAACCATTAGGCTCATTTTCTTAAATTCTATCTCATCTTCTAATATTTTCTCTATATGCTTTCTGAGATTCATGAGATGAAGTATTTAATGCTGGAATAAGGAATAGCAAACAATCTATTTCAAAGTGAGTGCTTTTGTGTATTTATAACTGTGTCCCTAGGTCTCATTTAAAAATGACAATACATTTTTTTCTCTTTAGTCACATTGTGATACATGGAACACTGACTTTATGGAGCTAGGTATTAATTTCTCATTGCACTGAAAAGAAGTGATATCTAGATTCCTGTTGCTACTGTCAAATTTTAACTTCTTCAGTATAGCACTCAATATTTCTACATGTTTCATTTCCAATGGAACACATAGTTTATTGAATTATACAGAATTCATCAAAATGTGACATTATTTTAGTTTAAACATGCATATGCCTGTGCCTTTATTAATGTTACACAGATATTTTTATGTTTCATTTCTTTTTAATCATTTAATTTTTCTATATATATGGGTTTTATTTATTTTTATTTTTGTTCTGCATGTATGTATGTACATTACTTTTATGACTGGAGGCAACAGAGATCCAAGGAGGTTAGGGATCACACCAAACTGGTGGCTGAACATGGTAGTGATTTTAGAGACAAGATGAGAGTTTGGAGGACTAGAATGTGACTGTACTTGCTACTAAGGCAAGCTTATATGTGGCAGGATTGGCATCCCTACAAGGAGCCCCTGAAGCCTTGGCTGCCATGGAGAACTCAATGTTTTGAGGCCAGAAGTATGAGTCATGTACCATGGAGGGTTGCATATTGGCAGTTGAACCAACCCAAAAGAGAAATGAATGTAGCAGCCTGCAAAGCTAGAGGAGGATAGTTATCCAATTCCTGTGAATCTGAAACCATAGATACTGGGTATTGACCAATAGGATTTGATGCTTATCCTGCTGGGTTTCAGTCTGGCATTTTGTCTAACCTATCTTCTCTATAGACCCATGCCTCTTGTAGAAACAATAGTATATTTGTTGGTAGAGGTATGTAATTTATCCTTTAAAAAATGTAACATGTCATAAATAAGTGGTTATCTTGAGTGTAAGAACACACTGGATTCTGAAGTTTAAGAAGGCATTGAGATTATGGGAACTTTAAAATTGTGATTCTATATGCATGTTGTTCATGAAATGTCCATTGGCCTATGGAAACTCAAGGCAGATTTCATGATTTGAGTTCAGAATGTTCTTTATGAGCTAATGCATTTGCAGAATTGGTCCCCTTTTTATGTCATGGATTCTTTAGGACATACAACATAGCTGGAGGAAGTACAGGATATGTCAGTCTTTAAAGTTTATTAATTCTAATCCATTCTCTATTTCTGATACATGTCTATAGATGAAAAATATGATCAGTGATCTTACTGCTTCTGCTATCATGCCATGACTTTTCTACAATTATAGACTCTAGTCCACAAGAGGTACAAGCCAAAATTAAGTCATTCTTCCTAAAATTGTTTTGGGCTACAATATTTTATTAAAACACCAAAAAAGAAACTAATTTAACATAACCACTTATTTAATTCTGTTTGAGGTGTGTGTGTGTGTGTGTGTGTGTGTGTGTGTGTGTGTGTGTACTTGTTTATATTTTGCTGGTCTCAACTCCTGAAGGACATAACCAAACACCTATTCAACCCATATATGAAAGCAATGACAAATTAATAATAGCAACAAACTCCAGTCTGATTTACATTTGAGTTTTATTGAGGACAGCAACAGGAATTTGGGTAAGGGAATAATTATAAGGTATAAATGACTCAAAGAAAGCCGTGTCACCAAAACCCACCAAAACTTGATTGACAGTTCATTTAAATCCTGAAGAAAAGTGCATTCTAGAGATGGATCAACAGGCTAGAAAGTACTCTTTACAAGTAGGTCATTTGATCTGGATCTTTCCAAAGCATCTCTGCTAGCCTCTTCTTTTACAGGAAGCTTGACAGGTCTAGATTTCTTAAGGTAGGTTGGAACATCTGGAATACTTCTATGAATCACCTCCTGTCCACAAGTGACTCTTGGAAGTCTTTACTCCTTGTACATGCTTGGGGTCTGAGAGGCTGTTTGAATCTCGGCTTCACAAAAAAATAGATTCTGAAACTTTTGAACTGATCATATTCTGAGCTTATGGAATCTCCCTTATTTCTTCATAGAAAATCCTTTTGTATTGCTTCTTTTTTTTAATACGGGCATTCATGAGTTAACCTATGAGTATACAATGTTTGTCACTTAACATCCTGCATCTTAACTAGCTTTCCTCGAATTTTGAACATTTTAACATCAGAGGAAATGACTACGGAACAAAAGCAGGAGTATGAAGGATAAACCTGGCAGCAAGTACATTTACTCACCAAGCCACCTTGCTGGGGAAATTTCATTTTCAACTTTATGGTGTTGATATGGTTGTATTTGTCTGCCAGAGTAGCATTATTATAATTATTTTCAATTAGTCTATTTTGTTTTAATGTATTGTTATGTTTCTGAGCATCTGTGTGCCAAGGTTCATAAGTGGAGATCAGACTTATGGAAATCAGTCTGCTGCCACCAAAAAATGGATTTAATTCCTATTATCATGGCTTGGTGACAGATACCTTTACTGGTTAAATTATCTCACCACCTCACGTTATATATATATTAATTTAAATAATTGTATACTCATGCCTTCATAATTATTTTATTAGCCATGACATGTCCATCTATTTTTTCTTTTATTTGTCTTCCAGTTTTCTGTTACCACACGGTGTCATTTCTTCATTACAAATAATTTCGTTACTACCCATTGTTGTTATGTGTGCCCAAATATATTGCATTTTGTAGACTAAAAGTCCAAAACCTTATTTATATGAAGAAATGTATGTTGCAGTCTTTATTATCATATAAGACTACTGAGAAGGAAATAATGTACGTTTATAATGAAATTAGTGTCTTCATTACCACTGCTTCTGCTCCTTGCTGTCGACCTGAATAATGAAAATACCGTGAATTTACCGCAGTTCTCAAAGATCCTCCTAAGTCTTTCTTTTGAGGCAGCTAAAGTTGGATCATTTGGGCATATTTTTTCCTTGTTTTCTTGAATTCTACTCTCCATATATCAGTGTGAATCCTCCAATGCTGATCCCTCATAAATGGATCTGAACTTGCACAGGTAGAGTCACTTTGAGTTTGGGTTGGCCTACATTTCCATGTATTAACCTGATTACTATTGACCTGTCTGGTTCTCTTGGCAGAACACTTACTTCCTAGATATTATCAATTTCTAGCTGCATTCATATTTGATTTTGAAAGGATGATTGGGTAAAATTATTCACCTGATCCTGACAAACTGGGATATTTGTAGAGGTGTTATTTGAGAATAAGCTTTGATTTCATTTATTTTAGTAGTTGCTGCTGGTTTGTTTTGGAAATATTTTAAGTATTTTGTTTTTGCTTTTTTATTTTTTTGCTATGATGAAGGTCTTCGCAGCTCTTTGTTTACCATTTGTCTTTCATAAGTTTTCTCAGGAAATCTCAGCACCCTCTCATAAAGTGACTATATTATCTTTCTTAACTCCTTATCATTAGAATCTCTTGTTTAAGGAGGTGGTTTAGATTTGAATTTCTCCTCATATAAATTCAGGTGTTTGATCTTGAGCCCAGGTCTTCCATTGTCCATTCTAGAGTTATTAGTTTGATGGACTATAAATGAGGATATTCATTTTGTTTTTATTCATTCATTCATTTTTTATTTGAGACTGTGTCCAAGGCTGACCTAGAACTTTCACTATTCCTGCATCAATTATTTTTACACCACAGTTAAATGTGTTTACTACTTTATGTCTTTGTCTTTCTCATATTGCCTCTTCTGATGTGATTATAGGTTATGAAACTTATCTCTCAGACTGTGTCACCAAGAGCAGGACTTCAGAAATTTTCTGTATGCCAGAGCTAAGGAAGGGTATACTTTGTCTAGCAATTGGTTTAAGCAATAAAGATATGATACTTATAACCAATGTGAGAGACATTGTTTTCATCTGGTGAGATGTCATTTCCATATATTGCATGATGAAGACAGAAAGACACTTTCTTTTCCAGTCATGGTTGCACACAGGGATATTTAATGGGATGAAAGAATGAAGAGACAAGGCCTTAAGTGTATAGTTATATTTTGTTTTCAATAAAATATATCAAGTATATTGAAAAACTTTCTTCATTTTCCTCATATTGTTAGGATAGTTTCTGCAGTTTTTAAATACAGATATAGCCATACATGCTAGTTTTAATTATTCACTAAAAATATATTTAAAATAATAGTAGTAGCCATACAAAAGTACAGCATGAGGTTATTTTCACAAAAAAACATGATGATAAATCTACCCAAACTCATTAGAAAGAGCTAGATTTAAAAGGAAATATCCTTGGCATACACAGGATGCATTACCTTCTTAAGCAACAGCAAATGTGTGAAAAACTTTTGTCATTTCACAATGACAGTAAGAGTTCTAATGTCTTCTTTTAAGGCTTTATGCTTTCATTTCGTATTTACTTATTCAGCATTTAAAATTCTTGTTGCCATAGTAACATCTGTTAAAGTGAGAAGGCAAAGGAAAATCAAAAGTGGAACTAAGATAATAAAATACATTGTATTCAAAATAAGAGAAAAATTACTACTTTAAACCATAGTTTTATATAACCATTTTCCTCTTATAATGTATTACTTTTCTGATTTGAAACAAGATAATGATGGAACAATCTAGTGCCCTTACATATATGGAAAATTAGACATTATTATGCTAATTTTTAAAAGAATAGTGTTTGGATGACAGATAATATTATATTCATATATACATTAATTTAGCAAGTGATTTTAAAATGAGAAATATATGATATTCAAAAGCTTTGTCATCCAAACAAATTATATTTTTTCCTGGTAAAATGTAAAGATAAATTGTGATAATTATTTTAATAACCCTTGTATTTATTTGTCAATTCAGTAAGATCCAATTGCCATTTTATCAAACAAAATGAAACACAGTATATAAACAGCATTATAAAAGCTAGGTTACTGTATGTCACTCTGCCTAGTGTGATTGCCCATTCTGTAAGGTCATTTTGAACTAAATAGAAAGGTAATAGCTGACCTGATATGGGATTTGATATTACTCTTAACAGTATGATGCCATCTATTATATTGCAATAGGTGAATCATTTAAAAGGTTCAAAATTGCTTTCCTTTCCATTATTTTTATCAAAAGAGCAAGAGCACACAGAATAAAAATGACTTTTTAAAACAGCCCGAACACCCTTTTCGTAAGCAATTCCAAAGCAGTAGGCCATATCAGAGAATGTATTAATGCTTTCCTTCTGAAGAAAGCCTGCACTGTCTCCATTATTTCAATTCTAAATTAAAATTTTTTTAAATGAATTTAATATTCTTCCTGTACTGAGAATCATCATCACCTTGCTAGTAACAAAGGAAAGGAAAAAAGGAATAGGAAAGAGAAAGAAGGAATTGGAGAACAATGCTCTCTTCATGGAGAAATAGAGAGATCCATATATTGACATCAATTTTACATGGAAACGTGTATGCACACGGATTTATGTGGTGAACTATTCCAAATTGGGGGACAATGACTGATTAACTTCACAATGCCTGAAGTCTCACTTTTACTTGCTGTTAAGCATGTCTGTTACTAAATGCTTCAAATAAAGGTTAATTGACTGCTTGATGACAGATAACTAAGATAATTCATATATTTACCTTGTTTTCCATTAAAGATACAAACATGTTAGAGGTGAAAGCATTTTACATTTAATTACTAAGTATCCATAGCGTGCATTGAATTCCTTGGATAATATGACTCTTCAAGTTTTGTGTCTAAGAAATTTCTGTTTGCCAGAATTTCCTTATTCACAAACTCTTGTGCTTGTTTATCAACATCAACAATGAATCCTACATGAATTGAATATATAGGAAAAATTTATTTTCTCTCTTCTTTCCTTTCAAGTATACTTGAAAATCAAACAAATCTCATTAAACAATACTTACCAGTCTTATAATCACACCTAAAGTTGTAGGACTGGCTTATTATAATGCTTTCGCTTCACATAACCATTAATGGTTGGTTCTTTATCCATGGTCTGGTTTTAGATTTGTTATTTGTCTAGAGTCCCATTTCCCAGTAAGAGCCACTGTCTTCTGATGGTGTCTTTTTGACTTATCTACACAGAACTCTCCTCCAAACTTTTCCTGGCTCATCACTATATACCAGTGAAACATTTTAAACATGATTCACAGTAAAGCATGTGTGATCACAAAGCTTGACAACACATTCTACTTCCCGCAAGAGAATCTTATACAAACAGGATCCAGATTTTCATGCCACAGTATACTTATTGCATTTCAATAGCAAGCTATGATTGTTTTTCTAAAAACTACTTATTTCTTCATATTTCCAGTTTCAATTTCTCCACTTCTAGGTAGGCTGTTTCCTTTTCCTTAGTTCATTTCCCCAATTCTCTGCTCTTCCCTAAAGAGACATTTTTTTTTGTTTTTGTTTTGTTATTTTGTTTTGTTTTTTTATTAATTTTATTAAGCTATACCTTTTTCTCTGCTCCCTCCCTGCCTTTCTACTCCCCTTCAACCCTCTCCCATGCTCCCCATTTACTCAGGAGGTCTTGTCTTTTTCTACACCCCATGTACATTAGATCCCTGTATGCCTCTGTTGGGTTCCTTGTTTTCTAGGATTGTGAATTTAGGCTGGCTCCCTTTTTTTATGTCTAAAAGCCACTTATGAGTGAGTACATGGTATTTGTATTTCTGGGTTCAGGTTACCTCACTCAATATGATGTTTCCCAGATCCATACATTTGCCTGCAGATTTCAAATTGTTATTATTTTTTTCTGCTGTGTAGTTCTCCATTGTGTAAATGTACCACATTTTCCTTATCCATCTTTCATTGAAGAGGTTATTAGGTTGTTTCCAGGTTCTGGCTGTGACAAACAATACTGCTATGAACACATAGCTGAGCACATGTCCTTGTGGCACAATTGAGCATCCTTTGGATGTATATACATAGGTGTTATTTCTGGGTCTTGAAGAAGGTTGTTTCCTAATATTCTGAGCAATCACCATACTGATATCTAAAGAGGCAGTACCAGTTTGCATTTTCACCAGCAATGCAGGAGTGTTTCTTTTACCTCAAATCCTCTCAAGCATAAGTTGTCAGAAGTGTTTTTTATCTTGGCCATTCTTATAAGTGTAAGATAAAATCTCGGAGTTGTTTTGATTTGCATTTCTCTGATGGCTAAGGATGTTGAGCCTTTCCTTTGGTTTCTTTCAGCCATTTTAGATTCCTTTGTTTTCTTCACAGACCTTGAAAGAATACTCAATTTCATATGGAAAATAAAAAAAAACAGGAAAACCAAAACAATACTATACAATAAAGGAACTTCTGGAGGCATCACAATTCCTGACTTCAAACTCTACTACAGAGCTACAGTATTGAAAACAGCCTGGTATTGGCATAAAAGCAGACAGGAGGACCAATGGAAACAAATTGAAGACCCAGATATTAATCAACCTAAGAACACCTGATATTTGACAAAGAAGCAAAAAATATAAAATGGAAAAAGAATTCATACTTAAGAAATGGTGCTGGCATAACTGATATCAACATGTAGAAGAATGAAAATAGATCCATGTCTATCACCATGCATAAAACTCAGGTTCAAAGACCTCAGCATAAAGCCAACCACACTGAACCTCAAGAAGAGAAAGTGGGAAGTACACTTGAATGTGTTGGCACAGAAGACCACTTCCTAAATATAACTCCAGTAGCATAGATACTGAGAGTAATAATTAATTAATGAAATCTCCTGAAACTGAAAAGCTTCTGTAAAGCAAAGGACATGGTCAACAAGACAAAACGACAGTCTACACAATGGGAAAATAATCTTCAGGAATCCGACATCAGTCAGAGGGCTGATCGCCAGAATTTACAAAGAACTCAAGAAATTGGTCATCAAAAGAACATATAATCCAATAAATAACCAAGTTCATTCCTAAGAAAAGAGACATTCTTAAACTGTTTATTATAGGTCTCATTACAAGACATAACCAGCACAGATTTGAGTGCAACAATCTGTAGAATTTTAAGCATTTATAATTTACTGATAAAAACTCCTTCTTCTTTAAGCCAAGATTAAGTTTCTTTTATTAATCATTTAACAAAGAGCACTGAAGTTTTCAACATAGGAATGAATCACTATATAAGAGTATATCAAGAATAAATGCCAATTTTTTGCATATTAATAGTAGTGGTCCTAAATACAATTTTATGGAATGATAATATGTTTCTTTAGCAATATCCAAAAGTAATTGCAATATTTTCAGTAAATTTTGTTTGTTTCTGAATATCCCAATATTTAATATTGATAGCAAGAAACAGGAAGCTTTCATTATGTCACAAGCACAGATGCACTAATTTTATGACATGCCTCTTAAAACAAGACCAAATTGTCTATTCCACTAGTATTACATCCAATCTTATGTCATTCTACCTGGACTTGCAGTGTTGTATTCTAATTATTCAAAAATAGCAAGCTCACTTGTAGATATCTTATTGACCATCTAGATAAGTGAAGCACTGGAATTGAATGCATAAAAATGAAAAGAGGAGTGCCATTGACTGTCTAGGTCTTGTTATGGATACTGTACATCTATGTCAGTATTGAAACTCTTTTTCAGTATTTATTTTCTGCAAATAACCCCAAACTTGGTATATCTACTTTTATAATTTTAGATATCTCTGTTGGATATAAATATGGTATAAAACAAAGGTTTTTAAAAATTGACTTTGCAGTGTGAAAGCAGAGTAGCACAAGTCTATGTATATCATTTACATAAATTATAATTTAAGATTCAATTATTTTATTATAAAATTATACAATATATTTTACCACATTCTCCTCCCCTAATTTCTCCCAAATCCTTCCTAACTCTGTTTTCCATAAAAAAACAAAACAAAAGAGAAAAGTTTAAAAAAAAACATGCACAAGAATCTTCCACGGGGAAAAAAATATCAAAACATGGAAGCAAAAGACCCATAAAATGGAAAATGCCCAATAAAACAAAATGAGATGAAAAGTCTACTAAAATACCCTTGGCTTTGTTTTATGTTGACTAATTGCTCCTGAGCAAATGTCCTACCATGAAATGTTGTTAATATGCCTAGTGAGTCTCCATTAGAGAAAGATAGACTTTTTTTTTTTATTTATTTATTATTGCTTTAAAAATAATACCATTCAAAATTTCCACTTCCTCCCCTCCTCCCATTTCCCTCCTGCTCCCCCACTCTTCTCCCCCTCCCCCTCCAGTCCTAAGGGAGGGCAGGGTACCCTGCCCTTTGGGAAGTCCAAGGCCCTCCTCGCTCCATCCAGGCTTAGGAAGGTATGCATCCAAATAGACTAGGATCCCAAAAAGCCAGTACGTGCAGTAGAGACAAATCCCAGCCCCAATTGTCAGCCACATTCAGAGGGTCCAGTTTGATCCCATGCTCACTCAGTCCCAGTCCAGCTGGCTTTGGTGAGCTTCCATTAGATCAGGCACACTATCTCAGTGGGTGGACCAACCCAACTTCCTTGCTCATATTCTCCCTCCTTCTGCTCTTCAACTGGACCTTGGGAGCTCAGTCCATTGCTCCACTGTGGGTCTCTGTGTCTATCTCCCTCTGTCACTGGACGAAGGTTCTATGGTGATATTCAAAATAGTCATCAGTGTGACTATGGGACAAGATCAGTTCAGGCACCCTCTCCTCCACTACCACAACTGCAGAGATCCAATTTCTGTAGAGATTTGACTCTCAGATGCTCAGGGTTAAGACTGCAACATAGAAATTTTGGGTGACAAGCAGCTCAGCCTATAGCAAGCAGCTTTAGTCAGCAAAGCTAAACACTAAAAATAGCCCAAATGCCCTTCAACCTGGGAATGAATGAACAAACATGGTATTTTTTTTTTTTAAGTTCTACAACTTTTATTCACAGTACAACATGGTTTTGGTTCATGTTCATGGCTACTTGCAAAAATTAGTCCATTTTATCTACCCACATGCACCAAAATCTGTCTATTAGTGTAGAAATTCCTTTCTACCCAGTTTTTTTTCCATACATTGTTTTGTTTTTTTTTTTCCATTCAAGAACATAATTAAAGATAAAAAAAAAATTTTTTCCTTTCTTCCCCTTCTCCCGGTCCCCTCCCACTACCCCCCACCCCTCCTCCCTCCCCCTTCTTCCTTGAAAGAGGGCATGGTGCCCTGCCCTGTTGGAAGTCCAAGGCCCACCCCCATCCCTCCTGGCCTAGGAAGGAGTGCATTCAAA
>PVIU01003469.1:0-144592 GCA_004026605.1 Ondatra zibethicus
CATCCATCCATCCATCCATCCATCCATCCATCCATCCATCCATCCATCCATCCATGCATCCAATCCTTTCACTCATTCCATGACAATAAACTCCTAGAGCCCTTGTATGTGCTGGGCTCCCTATGACTCAGCATATGATATTATGAAAACAGACTAGACCTGTGTGATCTTGGTAGAATGGAAAAGTTTCTAAAACATGCGGATTTAAAGAATTTAAGATTGATATTTCTTTTTTTAGAGTCTTAAAATTGCTGCAAGGGAAATAATTGTCCACACAGTTCTATATTCTTTTTCCAATAATGGTAATTATGCCAAAGGAAAGGATGGAAGCTGTCTTCTGTTATATAATTTCCTGGGAGGAATATGTTTGTGATTGATTATTTGTATCTTTATATTGGATGAAGGCATAACTGACCTCCTAAGTAACAAATTGCAGACAAAACTGGGAGAGAGATTTCAAGTTAACACTTGCATGAATGAACTAATATGCCACAACTTTCTGCCTGGAAAACAATTTGTATATTAAGAAAAAATACATCTACGAATGTTGCACTTATTCACGACAGCCCACCATAAGTTCAGCCTGAGTTGTAGCTTTTGCATCACAAACAGACATAGAGAAGATACTATAATAATCAGCTCAATCATGCTAGACTATGAGACTAGACTATTGTAGGAAGAAATGGAGAATTGTTAAAGTGAGGTGTATGTCTATGGGGGCAAGGATTCTGTTGCATACAGGCTATTGCCCACATTGGAGGAGAAAACAATATGACATAGGAATAAGGGTCTCCTTTCTCCCATTCTCAGGGCACTCTCTCTCTCTTCTGAGCTGGCTAAGCCTAGATAAAAGAAGCCAAAAGGGCAAAGAGGAGGCCAGGATCCTTTCTTGAGTAAAGAGAGCTAGAGTTCCACACAGGAAGCAGACTTGAGATGAAGCTGTGGGAGGAAGACAATGGTGAATGGCAAGAGGGTCTTGGAGAAGAAAAATAATGAAGCACTGTTTGCCCTTCAGTGTGTCCTCTAAAGCGTGCAAGTTAACATTGATTTCTAACACACTGTCTCTAGCACCTTGATAAAGGGATGCCTAACACACATTTTCATAAATGAAGCAGTTCCAGATAGGCTGTGGGGCCACAAGGTCACGTTCCTGGGAGACAGTGTAGGTGGAAGGGGACACATGGACCGTCTCCTTAGAGTCAGTGGTGTGGGAAGAAGTACATGGGTCCTGTGCTGGCTTGAATGTAATTGACCCCCATAATCTCATAGGGAGTGGCACTATTAGGAGTGTGGCTTTGTTGGAGAAGGTATGGCCTTGTTAGAGGAAGTATGGGGGCGGGCTTTGAGGTTTCCTATGCTCAGGGTATTGCCCAGTCTGTCAGTCGACTTCCTGTTGCCTGCAAGATGTAGCAGTTTCAGCTCCAGCACCACATCTACCTGTGTGCCCCATGCTCCCTGTCATGATGAAAATAAACCGAACCTTTGAAACTGTAAATGAGTCCCCTGATTAAATGTTTTCTTTTTAATAGCTGCTGTGGACATGGTGTCTCTTCATAGCAATAAAAACCCTAACGAAGACAAGCACTGTGCACTGTGGGACAGATTTAGATTCTTCTGATAACCTCCTCCACGTTGAGTACTGAAAATAGGCTAGTGTTTTAAAATAGGAAGTGAACCATAGAGGCAGGAAGTGAGGCTCTGCAGGAAGTGTCTTAAAACGTGCTGTCAATGAATGACTTGAGAGGGCTATTTGAGGTGGAATTCAAACATCGCAGGGTGACAAGAGGTTCCCAAACTTTGTTCCATCTCACAGCCAGATAGTAAAGGGTTACAAACACAGAAACCTGGGCTCTATCCTAAGAGTATTTCTATTAAAATATCTTGGAAAAAATCCATACATATAATTTTTTTTCTGCAGTGACATGTTTGTTTTAGAAACTGTGGTCTGAATGATCATTAAGATAGAACCCAACTTTGAGATTTTATGATTTGCAAGGCAAGCAGTTGGAATTCCAGGAAGTAGATAAGTTTTGATACCATACTGTATCCTGGAGTGCTTTTAAAGCTTCAATCCTGTGTACTTTGGAGAAAGCAGATCCATTTTCACAGTGTGTTGGGAGACTGTCACATTGAGAGTAATTGTGTTTCAGTTGCTTCCTGATGGCACTGGCAGGTAAAGCTGTGGCTGACCAGTGTGTGGGCTCCCAGGAAGGGCAAATAAGATGAGAGGGGATTCTGGAAGCCTTCCTGGGATATTGAGAGTGTGTACTTAACTACATACGCCATCTGGTACCCACCTTCTTTCTATCTTGTGTAGGCTGAGGTTAACAGTGAGAGAAAAATATCATGACAAAAGCAAGGCAGAAAGCGTTTTTTGTTTTGTTTTGTTTTGTTTTGTTTTTTAACATTTTTAACACTAGGTTTTTTGGTATCAGTACCAGGCCAATGATGGGTAGTGCCCCATATCTATTGGAGTTAAAAAAATATTTATTTGCTCTTCATTTAGGTGTTTACATTTTTGCCTGTGCACTATGTGTAGTCAGTGCCTTCAGAGTCCAGAAAAGGGCATCAATCCCCTGGAGTTGGAATTACACATAGTTGTAATTCCCAGAGCCACCATGTGGATACTGGGAATGAAACTCAAGTCCTCTGCAAGAACAATAAGTGCTCTTAACTAATAAACTATCTCTTTATGACCATTGAAAAACAAACCAACAACCTTACAAAGGGCTCTATAAAGCCCTCTTTGAGACTTGTTTTTATTCTTGTTAGTAGGTAGCCAGCAAAGAGCTTTTAAGGATACCTCAGTTGGTACCTCAAGGTTATGGCCTATGGCTCTTCAAGAGAAGCTACAGAGGTCAGCACATGTGTGTGAGCTCTTAATTTGGAATGTTCTGAACTTTAACAGCCACTTCAGAGATTTGGCTGTAGTCCGGTTTATCTGTTATTCTTGGCTCTGTGGAGCCCTTTCTCCAAGTTGGCTTCTACTCTCTTTCCACGGCAGTTTTTCTCTTCTCAGAATCCTCTGGCTCTCTCTTGCTGAAAGAACACATTGCGGCATGCGAAGATGCCTGTGATGACTGGTCTCGGTTGTCAGGTTGACTGCATCTGGAGTCACATTTTCTTGGCCAGGCTATTGGAAGCAGGAAGACCCACATTAGGTGTGGGTGGCCCCTTCTGGGGGCAGACCAGATAAAAGGGCATAGAAGCAGGAAACTTTGCTTTTTGCTTGTTTTCCTTAACTCTTGCTGGCAAGTTCACCTATCCTGTTGTTGCAACAATGTTGGAACCAGCTCCTTTGGGATTACAGTGTAGACTGAAGACCAGTAGCTCCTTAGGAAACCTCGGGCCTTCAGCACCATGTTATGACTGCTGAGATTGAGTAACTACCCAACCCTCAGCCTCTCCAGGGTAGGACAGACATTGGACTACCGAGATCATCTTCTGTAGGCCAAGCTAAAAATCTCTTTTATATATTTATTTTCATTCTATCAGTTCTGTTCTGTTAGAGAACACTGACTAGTTCGATGCCTCATCTATAATGGAATTTCCTTTTGTTTTTCTATTTTCCAGCACCATACAGTGTTTGTCTGAGACTTGGAATCACTCTTATACTTAGAACATACATTTCTAAAGCACTTATTACATTCCCAAAAGGAACACTATATAAGTCTGCTTGTCTCTTCAGTTAAACTATTGTTCAAAAGGAGGCATATTTTCTTACCATGTTCAACATTATGCCCATTTCTTGTCCAATATGTGGCACATAGAAGCTAATACATGAACATTTGTATATATGATTGCATTTATGTATATATGTATATTAGTGGTAGAAATATGCTGATATTTAGATTTTTCTTTTTATCCAGATAGTTCTAAGAACTTTGGAAGATAGTGACAATCATGTACTAGGAATATTGTTTTCTCAGCCTATGGTTTCTGTATTCCCTCTCAGATTGAGACAAATCTGGGTCTGTCTGGAAGTTCACAACACATGTATCTAGAAAGACTTAGTGTTATAGGAAGAATCACAAATATATCGTGAGGAAAATTGGCCCAGTCAGAAAGGAAGAGTGATTTCTTAATACATGGTCTGTTGTTGCAAGCATGGCATCATCATCATCATGAGTTGACTTCCAAGATCTTGCAGAAGGGGCTACAATAATGATATAGTGAATGTTAATAACCCAGACTCTGTGTTGAGATACCAGAGGCATCTGCTAGCAAACAGAAGCCCGAGCAGGCATGCAAACATCATTTACCTGCCAGTGTTTTTCACTTGGAATAACGTTGTTGATTATAGATTGACATAAAGTAGGTGTGTTGGTCCACTCGGAAAGTGAGATAGGCCTTTAGCTTTAGCTGGGAGGAAGAGGGAAGAGAGGAAAAAGTAAGGACAGAGAGAGAGAGAGAGAGAGAGAGAGAGAGAGAGAGAGAGAGAGAGAGAGGCTATAATGGGGTGGGCATGGGCATGGAATAACTGAACTTGTGCAAAATATTGTCCAGGATTCCTTAAACTACTTGAGAAAAAAAGTTGTTTTTTTAAAGGCAGAAATAGAGAAAAGCTCACTTTTTCGTGACGATGTCCATATACTTTTCCGTCTCGTATCCTCTGTTTGGTGCAGTTTTTGAAAACATAAATTGCAAAAGGGATGGCATAAAGTGTTCCTACCAAGTAAGTACTTCTGGAGTTACAAACACACATTTACTTTCCTTTCCAGCCTGAATTTCCTGGCGGATGGCTGGGGTTTGACATTGCCAATGGCTGGGTCTGCTGCCTTGTCCCAAGGAAAAGGCAGAGAAACAATTCCCTACCATCTAGTCTGAAGCTTGGATCAGCATATGCCACTGCCAGCATCTTCAAGGTGTCCAGCTTTCAAGTCATATTTTAAAAATGAAGCCATGCAACTTTTCAGCTGAACGAGAAATAGCCCCATGGTTGGTCTACATGCATGGATCAAAGGGCAGCGTTCAGAGACCCAGAAGTAAAGAGTACTGCTTACACTGGTTGCAGGAAAGATGCTTCATGAGTTCCATTTGGGAGCTTCCCCAGACTGTGAAGGAAACAGTGACCCTGCCTCCCACTGAAAATGGAACGGTGGTGCTCTACTTCAAGGTTCTCTTTGGATGGAATCTCTCTGCTCACATGACTCTCAGCTAACAAGCAGAGTCTGCTTGCACTTCTTGGCATCTTTGCATAGAGACATAAAAGGTAAAGTCAAGCATTTTACTTAGTGTTAAGTTTGGAGAACCAGATAATTACTCTCCCCCCCTCACACACACTCACACACACACATTAGTAAGACATGTATCTAAAGCAGAATCCATCAGAAGGGTGCAGAGCTCACAACATTGTGTCCATTATAAGTAACTAAGAGCTGCCAAAGCTGTCCAGTTCAATACTTTCATTGTATAAATGGTAGATTTGGAGAATAAGTAGACTGTTGATGGTCATAATTAAAACAGATACTTTCCACTTCTTGGCTTGAGTAGAGAAACTCGGGAAAGCGGTATCAAGCCTTGGGTAAGAGCCAGGTGACAAACAAATGCATGATAATTCTTTCAGAGTCCCTAGGCTAGAATTCGATGTAACTAGAATGGTAACATTATGCTCGACTTTTGCAGCAAAGAAGGTTCCCAGAAGTTTTAGGCTTTTTTTGTTTTGTTTTGTTGTTGTTAAAATTTTCTCACTTCTGTGTCTGAAAGGAATTAAGTCTGTAAGAATGTGGACACCAGATGTCTTTCTTTGAGAAAGTATAGTTTTTCCCCCCTGACCCTTTTTCATTTGAAGAGCTCCTTTTTAACATCTGAGATGGTGGTTCTAGTGAGGGCTGTAGGTTACAAGGACAATATGCATTGAATGTCCTAGGTGGGTCCCTTGCCACAACTTCACTGTTCAGTGATGGGCACAGGGCCCATCCTGGCCAGTCATGGACCCTGGTAGAGTTTTCTTCCTGGAACTAGGGAGAATTGTATTTCTTCTTGGTCATGACGCTGCTCAAGGATGTGAACATGGTTTGCTTTTGTAGATGGCTCTGCACTGAGGAGCAACTGTCTGGCAATAGGTTGCAGGACACAGAGGCAAAACAAATGAAAACCAACAGACAGTGAAGACCTATATCCTGAATCCTTCATCTTGTAGTCTAAATTTCCCTTCTTTGTCCTCTTTTGGAGGCTTGCTTATGTGTGCATACCCAAAAATTCCATTCTCTGTGTTAAACTGGAGTCCTAATACTTCCCATGCTTCTTCTCTGTCCCTGATTCTGTTTTATAATTGATCACAGTGCTATGTAAGCCCAGAAATATGGCGAATTGAGAAACATGGAGACCTGGGACAAGTATGAGCAGTGAGTCAATTGGCAGGGAAGAAAGCAAACTGACTAGGCAATGTGCAGACCCAAGGGCCAACAATGATGTACATGAAAGAAAATAGAAGGGACCAGTGGGGCTGGAGAGATGGCTCAGTGGTTAAGATTGCTCTTCCTAGAGGACCTGGGTTCACTTCCCAGCACCCACATGGCAAACACCTGTGGTTTCCCAATTGCCAGGGAGGTGGTTCAAATGCCAATCTCTGGCTCTCTTCACCTACCCACCCTTGCCCCCTCACCCCCCAGGCGTCTGAATTAGTGCACTCCTTTAGAGACTGAGAGTTTCTATTTTAATGAATCTAAAACTGGGAAAGGTCTTTGAGGACCACTGGCTAAAAGAAAGAGGGAACAATCAAGCCAGCCAAAATTCCAGCATGGATGGGAAGGGGAGGGGAACTCATGAAGTCCCACCTGGCTGAGGCATTGTTGGCAACTGATGGCTGCTCAGGAAAGGAACATCATTTGTCTTCAAGGATACAGGTCCAAGAGGTTACCCATGCTCCGGTCCACGGTCCTACACCCATGAACATACCAGCACCACTAAGTGAGTTTAGGAGAACACATGATGTTGGAAGGGAAAGGGTAGCCTGTGGCACAGGGGAGGGAGAAGGGTGGGTTTCACCAAAGCACATATGCATGTGTTAATTTTTCAATAAAAATTCAGAAATTATTTTTAAAGGAAGAGGGTTGCCACTATCCCCTCAGATCTAGCTCAGGGCTAAAGTTCTCCAACATATTTTTATTGTCATTCAGAATTACTATATGATCCCAAAGCTTTGACCTTGATTAGTCTAAAGGAAGATGAACTTTCTTTGTATCCAGACAAAGGATACTATATCTATATTTTCCTTTGCTGACCATCCTCCTCTCTGCACATGTGAGCCCAGGCCCTTCTCCTTCGCCTACCCCCTTTTCTGCTCTCAATACTGACGTCAATACCACCTGCAAGATGATTTATATGCTCTGAACATTGTGGGGGTCGCCACACGTCTCTCTGCCTCTGTCTCCTTTGTTATAGACAAACATTGCTAATCTAACTTTTGGATGTCCATCCTGACCGCACAAGTCCAACCTCTTTCACACCAGATCTCTTCTCTGCCTATGCTTAAGTCATTTGGATTCCTGTCTTAACTGATCTGGTCATCCTGTTGCTTTCTCTGTGTGAGCAGTATGCAAAGTGCTCTATAGAGTAGCCGGCCCAGATTTGACCTTGCACTCCGTATCTCTGATTTCTAACACTGGTCCCTTCTTTTTTTTTTTTTTTTATGCTCATTGGTGTTTCCCCATGGGTATCGGGTCTCCTGGAACTGGAGTCTTTAACCCTGGCTGCCCATTGTAATCACTCAGGGCTGCTAGTGGAACAATTGCACTGGGTTTCTGGGGACCAGGCCGGGTCACAGGCATCCTAATGAGACCTCTGTGGAAAGCTGCTCCCGTAAAGGTGGTGAAGGGACTTTCAAAGAGGCACTCAAAGGAACAGCGGCAGCACCAGGGGCAGAATTCAATCTTTACTGGAAAGCAAACAGTCTATCTGAATTTTGAAACCGAATGGGCAAGCATCAGAATCAGAGGAATGGAGCTGAGGGCTTGAGATGAAGGGCTGTAGGTCGTGCAAAAGCAGTTGCTGATTTGGGGGCCATCGGTTGCTCTTGTGTACCGGCTGTAACCTGATGTGCTGCGGCTGAACTGTATTTAATCAGGGTATACTGACAGCAACGGAATGAAATCGCTGCAAGAGAAAAGCCACAGCTTACACAGTCCTTGCCATTACCCAGCGAGGCGCCAGTACATAGGCTGTTTTGCTTCTGACAAACAGCCCATGGCCCCAAGTAAACCATCTAAGTCAATGAGGAGGAACAGAGGAATCTGGCTGAGAGCTGAGGCAGAGAACCGGAAAGAACAGATTTCAAGAGGCGGTGGGGGATTGTCCTGTGTCATTCTGTCTTTTCTCCGAGCACGTGACTGGAGCTGGAAGGCAGCCCCTCTGAACTTACACCTCTGCTAAGCTTGCTGCGCTTCAGCCCCAGGCAGAAATTAAATTCCTCAGCTGCGGAAGGCAGGGGCTGTGATCAGCTTGATTTTTTTTTCCCCTCAGCTGTGTGCTTCTGATTTGAGAGGGGACAACGGAAAGAGTGAAGAACCCTCTGTGGACGTGGCTGCCCTGTCATTACATGTGTCACTGGCTTAATTGTGAGGGCCATGTGATGCTGCTATTTTAAACGGTGGCAGCAAGGACACATTGGAGATTTAGTCCGGGGCAAGGGTGTTTTCGAAGGACAGCTCACTGAAGAGTTAACATAGCCCTCGGTTGGCCAGAGAGTGACTTAAGGATCACTCAGGTGGGCTTTCCCAGGTTAGCACTGGAGGGGTGTGTGTAGGGTATAGAGCCCTCTCCAGGCAGATACTTACCCTGGCGGAGCACAGGTTCAGTTACAGGAGCAGATTTACAGAATCAAAGGAAGACAAGGTGATCTCCACTTGAGTGTGTCTGAGATACAAGGGCACTATAGCTTCATTACCAGATGACCCAACCTCCCTGCTTCCGTTTGAGTATCAAGGGATGGTAGAGACTTGGGTGAGACAAGGGAGGGCCAAACACCCATCCCAAGTATAAGTGGCTCAGGGCAATGTTTTAATACTGAAATTCGTGTAAACAAACACATTCAACAAACTAACAACACATGGGATAAAGCCGTGTCAAATCAGTGCGGTGGCTGACACCAAGAAGAAAATCAAAAATAATGATTTTAAATAATAAGGCACACAGAAATAACAAATAATAGAAACAAAGGCAATCAATACCAGATGAATTGCAGAGCGGAACACCAATAGTAAACAATAAAGGCTTAAATGGAATAAAATGCCTTAATAAACTGCAAAGAGATTTCTTAAACAGCATTCAAACAGTGCTAGCTATGAAGGAAAAGTCTTGACAAATGGTACCATAAAAAACTGTGGATTTCTCTTTATGCAAATCCGCATTGGGAGGATGAAGAGGCTGCTTGCAATGGGGGGGGGTGGATGATGCTGAAGCATAGTCAGGATTGATGGCTTCTGGTGTGGGTGGGCTAGGGGTGGGGAAGGACTCAGTTTTCTTTAAGTGGCTGGTCACTGGGAGTTTGACCATGCTTCAGTGAGTATATGGGCAACACAAATTGAATTTGTTATTTTCTTTCTTTCTTTTTTTTCTTCTTCTTTTGTTTTGGGGAGGTCACAAAGGTAGGTGGGGGGACCTGAGAGGATTGGAAAGTGATTGTAATCTGGGTGCATTGTGTGAAATTCCAAATGATCAATAAAAATATGTGAATAAAAAATAATCAACATTTCAGTCTATTAAAAACTCCTCCAGTTGAAAATAAAGACAAACCACTAAGAAACATGAAAGATGAAAGAGTCTCATCAAGAATTCATGTCCAGGTGACCAATACATTCCACTAATTATCAGAGACCTATGTATCAAAACTGCAGTGTGATAGCACTGTGTGCTCCCCAGAAGGGCTAAGATCAAAGAAGAAATGGTACCCAGAGCTGAGACAGCATGAGATGATTTGGACCATCATGAGCAACTCATTTTATTTGTTTTTGTCTTTGTTTCTCTTGTCCTTGCTGCTTTGAGACACATCAGCCTGGCTTTAAAGGGTCAAGGTTGACTTTGAACTTGTGGTCCTTCCCGATGCTGGGCTTAAAGGCATGTGCCACCCCATATGGAATGCTAGGAATTAAGTCTAAGACTTGTGCAGGCTAGGCAAGCACTCTAGCAACTGAGCCACATCCTCCCCCTGCCATGCAGGATGATTGTATGAATAGACCATTTTGGGAATCACTGCATCTTCTAATGTTGATCAGGTAAAACCTGTGTAACCAAGAAATTCTAGCAAGAATGCATATATACTTTCACCAAAAGACATATGTAAAGGAATCCTCCATATTTCTGCTATTTAATAAATAAAAGAAAATACAGGAACATATTTTTCTATATTACATAAAATTCTAGGAATGCAAATTAATCTGTACTGATGATGGAGATTGGAACTATTAGCCAGCATGGAGACAAGGGGAGGGATGGACAAAGGACATAGAGAAACTACTGAATTTATTTGTTTTCTTTATTATAGTGATAGTTTCATATATGGTATACACACACACACACATATATGTTTTTTGAGACAGGGTTTTTCTCTGTATCTTTGGTTGTTCTGGAACTGGCTTTGTAGTATAGTGTATATTTTTAATGTATATATAGTTCAAAATTCATTAGAGTGTACATTTGAAGTATATGTAGGTTACTGTACATTAATTATATCAGGATGAAGCTGGCTGAGAGATGTTAGCATGAGAGGCTTTGCTCTCAGGTTGCTGTGTCTAATTATAGATTGCTTGAGCAAGGTGTGTATGAGTGCCAGTTCCAGAATGCCTCCTGCCTGGAGGAACGGGGGTGGACTCTGAAACTCTGGGTGAACATTGTGAATCTGAAATGAAATAGTTGAAGCAAGGCTGCAGATGCAGGTTGGAACCAGGTAGCAAAGGACTCATACCCTTCCTATATTAGGAAGAACAGGGAGATAGGACCAACGGGAAGCCACAAATCCATCAATAGTAACGATCACAGTATTTGGAGGAAATAACATTTATCATGGTTACATTTCACATTAAATTCTAGGCACATAAAGATCAATAGGATGTGGCTGAATGACTGGCTGACTTGTTTCCACTCCTGTTTATATCTGCTACTGTGTGTCCTAGAAAAATACATAGCATCACAACAATATTGATTCCATTTGTAACTATCAAAATCTGAAGGGGTGTGCTCTGTCAAGGTAGGGTGCAAAATTCATCTTTATCTTTTGGACTTAATTTTCTCTGAGTTTACTTCCTTCAAACTTAATAAATGCATGTGTTTTTTTTCTTCCTAGAAAGATTTCTCTTAAACTCAGGGTAAAGGATGTAATGCAGTGTCATCAGCTGGTTTAGAGTTCTGGGGTTTGTGCAACATTCAGGGGTAACCCTTTCAATCTTTTGTTACTATACTAAGGCTAACTTGATCTTTCACTGGCTAGAGTGAGATGGGTAGGAGAAGGAAAGGAGTACTTGAGAGGGGACAGAAAGAGAATGGGGTGATGTCAGTAATATAATGTAAACGCTGTCAAAATCCTTCCTGAATATTCGTTAAAAATCTCTTTGTGAAGTGTGTGTGTGTGTATGTGTGTGTGTGGTATATGTACAAGTACATATGATGTATACATTTGGGTGCACATGCGAATGTGGGGCCAAAGTTACATCCTCAAATTCTCTCCGCTTTATTTTATCTTATTTACTTAAAATATAGTTACAACATCCTCGCCCCCTTTCTCCAACATTTCCCATGCCATTCCCCCATTTCCTCTCTAATTCATGGCCTCTGTTTCTTCATTACTGTCTTACATAAACACACACACACACACACAAGAAAAAAATACATAAATGTGACCTTGTTGAACCTGTTTAGTGTTCTTTGTATGTATACATTTTAGGACTGAACACTTGGTATTGGACAACCATTTAGGGGTCAAATCCCTGGGGACTACAAATTCTCACTCTCTCAGCTGCAGTTAACCACCTGTAGATCTTCACCCAAGAGCTTTCCCCATCCATGGTGGTATGCCAACTGGTGTTATCATCGTTCAGTTCCTGTTTAGGTATTTTGTAGATACTTCATGGGTGTATCTTTCCTGTTCTACATAGAAGACACGGTCTTACACTAGATGCCCTGTCCTCTGGCGCTTATAATCTTTCTGTCCCCTCTTCCATGATGCCTGAGCCTTAAGTGTGGGAGATGTGTTGTAGATGTATTAATTGGGGCTGGGCAACATGTCATTCTCAATGAAGCTTTTGATTTGGAGCATTCTAAAGGAGGTACATTAAGACTCAGAAAGCAAACAAATCATAAGCCTCAGGAACTCCTTGAAACTTATAAGATGAACAATGTTTCTCCCTCCCCAAGGTTGTAGAATAAGCAATTAGTGATGCAACTCCCTTAGAATCATTTATACTCCTACATGTAACACCAATATATAAACCTATGTTTCTACTACTACTGATTTCCTCACGTAGATTTGTATATCAAATACATACTGAGGTATTAACGATGCAGTACTAGCACATATCAAACACCTTTGCTGGATGGTTTTATGTCAACTTGACACGATCTAAAGTCAGTAGAATAGAGGGAACCTCAATTAAGAAAATGCCTCCGTAAGAGGCTATAGGCAAGCATGTAGGGCATTTTCTTATTTAGTGAATTCATGGGGAAGACTCAGCCCATTGTGGGTATTGCTATCCCTGAACTTGAACTTGGGTTCTATAAAAATGCAGCCTGAGCAAGCCATGATGAACAAGTCAGTAAGCAGCACCCCTCCATGCCCTCTGCATCAGCTCCTGCCTCCAGGATCCTGCCCTATTTAAGTTCCTGTCCTGGCTTTCCTTTGATGATAAACAAAAATATGGAAATGTAAGCCAAATAAACCCTTTTCTCCCAACTTGATTTTTAGTTGTGGTGTTTCATTGCAGCAATAAAAACTCTAAGAAACCATAGAAATTGAATTGATTAATTATAATTAGTTTAGAAACTGACATGTTTTTCTGTGGCATTTTCATATATACTTCACTTATAATTGACCTCATTTTCAAAGTATATTTTGTAAATTTCAAGTTTTAGGATAGGCGCTGATGAGGAAATTTGAGGGAGTTGCCTTGTGACTCCTCTTGGGAAGAGTCTCTCCTAAGGATAATATCTATTTGCTATAGTTTGATGTCATCTTCTGTCTCATAGTGAAGGATGTAAGTATGTGAACTATTCAGAATTGATGCACAGACTTTTTGTGCTGCATGAAAGAAAGAGAAATTCACTCTCTTGAAGGCTTAGTATGCAATGCTACATGCCTGCTGACAGCCACGTTTCTCCAAGTGGGGAGTAGATAAAGGCAATGATCAGGGAAATGAAGATGTTGCAAAACAGAAGAGGTTTGCACTTTTGACTGACATTGTTTCAACTGTTTTCAGGCTCATTCTCATCCCTGATTACTATGGTGTAATTCTTCATTTTTTTCTAAGATCCTATGAGTCAACAGGTTCATTCTTTTATTTCTTGTGAATTTAAGATCATGGTAGTGGATATAAGGGTGATCTGGTTGTGACATCTGTCACCCCACCCCATTGATCTTGAGGTTTGATTAGGTTGATCTGGCCGGTTAGGCAGGTGTCCTTTTCCTTCTTCATTGTTCCATGTGCATCCTTCCTGAAATTGTGCACTTGATTAAAAAGGATGACCTTCACTGAACGGAAGAGAACCAGTCTTCAGTCAAGGGTCTTTGTGTAGGTGTGCCCCTGCTATGACCTCCAAACAACCTCTCAAGAATGTGCTTGTTAATATTGATTGGATAAAGTGACACCTCGGAGGTTACTAAATCACACCTCTGGGTGTGTCTGGGAGGGCATTTTCAGAGATGGATAGGTCATGAAGACTTTGACTTAGTCAATCCCTTAATACGATGAGAGAATCAAATTAGAAGCGATTATCAGGAGGTGGAGGAAACTGGGAGGCAGGGCCTGATTGAATGAAGTGGGTCACTAGGGCCTGTCTTCGGATGTTATACTTGGTCTCCTGTCAATTTCCTGTTTCTTCTCTACCATGAATTGGACAGTGTTCACCTCCACCTGCTCCTGTGCCATGACTGCACCTGCAACATGGTTCCAGAATCAAATTAACAAACCCAGTAATTAAGTACTAAAGTCTGAAACTGAGTTAAAATAAGAATTTACTCCCTTAGATGGTTTTATTACCCCCACATCATGCCAGGTATTTTGTCACAGTGATGTTAAAAACAAAAAAACAAAAAAAACTAGTTATTACAAATAATGTTGCTATGAACATAGTTGATTGAGCACATGTCCTTGTGGTACAACTGAGTATTCTTTGGGTACATACCCAATAGTGGTATAGTTAGGTCTTGAGGTAGATTGTTTACTGATTTTCTGTGAAACTGCCATACTGATATCCAAAGCAGTTGTACAAGTTTACATTCCCACCAGCAATGGATGAGTATTCCCCTTATTCCACATCCTCTCCAGTATAAGCTGTCTTCAGTGTTCTTGATCTTGACCATTCTGACAGGTATAAGATGGAATCTCAGAGTTGTTTTGATTTGCATTTCTCTGATGGCTAAGGATGTTGAGCATTTCCTTAAGTGCCTTTCAGACATTTTAGATTCCTCTGTTGAGAGTTCTCTCTTTAGGTTTGTACCCCCCCTTTTTTTACTGGATTATTTGTTCTTTTGATGTCAAGTTTCTTGAATTCTTTGTATATCTTGGAGATCAGTCCTCTGTCCAGTGTGAGGTTTATGATCTTCTTCCATTCCGTAGGCTGCTGTTTTGTCTTATTGACTGGGCCGTGTTCTTTGCTTTACAGAAGTTTCTTAGTTCAGGAAGTCCCATTTATTAATTGTTGCTTTCAGTGTCTGTGCTACTGGGGTTATATATGCCCCTCAACAGAGGAGTGGATAAATAAAATGTGCTACATTTACACAATGGAGGATTACTCAGGGTAAAAAATAATGACATCCTGAAATTTGCAGGCAAATGGATGGATCTAGAAAAAAAAATCATATTGAGTGATGTAACCCAGACCATGTACTCACTTATAAGTGACTTTTAGACATAAAGCAAAGAAAAACCAGCCTACAGTCCACAACCCCAGAAAACCTAGAAAACAAAGAAAACCCTAAGAGAGATATACATAGGAATGACAAAAAGATAAGATCTCCTGAATATTTGGGAGCATGGGGGGTGACAGAAGAGGGTAGAAGGGGAGAGGGGAGGTAGGCAGGGGAGTGAAAAAATGTATAGGTCAATAAAAACAACAAAACAAAAACCAAAACTAATAGATATGGGTGCCTGTTGACAGTGGTTTCTGTCCTGCCTGGACCTGCAGCCATTCAGTCGCAAAGAAACACATAGAAGTCTACATTAATCATAAACTGGTTAGCTTATTATCTCAGGCTTTCTTATTAACTAACTCTTACATCAAACATTAGCTCATTATTCTTGGCTGTGTTAGCCATGTGGCTTGGAACCTTTTATCAGCAAGGCATTCTCATCTTGCATCCTCTGCTTCTGGGTGACTACTGCAGACTGAACCTTTCCTCTTCCCAGAATTCTCCTGTTCTCATTGCCCCGCCTATAATTCCTGCCTGGTCACCCCGCCTATACTTCCTGCCAGACTTCTGGCCAATCAGCATTTTATTAAAGCAATACAAGTGACAAATCTTTACAAAGAACAAGACCATTGACCCACAGCACTTTGCCCCCATTTTTTAAAACAAGAACTCTGAATCTAATCCCCTTTGTTTAGCTTTCTTCCTAACCATTATCTATAATAACTTGTAACCAACACTCTAAACAAAGAAAAACATCCATAATCCATTTTTTTGGGAATGTGGGCATAGTTTTTCGGGCTACTTCCTGTTGATTGGGGGCACTGATAATCTTATGGGGACCTAAAGAAAATTTTGAATTATGATCAAATCCTGAATGAAATATTCTGTGAGGCTTGGTCATCTCAGCCAGCAGTCTTGAGGCTGTTCTAGATGTAGGAATCAGACATCTGGGCCATCTGTTCCTACTGGAGATTTCTCAGGTGGTCTTCCTTGATCAAACCTGATTTTTCTTAACCCAGAATGAATCCACAGCCTCTCATTTCCTGTGGAAACAAAAGCAAAACCTCTTCTTCAAAGTAACATATCTTTTAACTTAAATTTTGAAGTCAAGGCATTTTCAAACTATATGTGTTGAATTAATAATCCAACAGCATTTATAATCAAATGTCTTTTAGCAGCTGTTGCTCCATCATCAGCATTCAAACAATTCAAAGACAACACAATAACATACAGTATCCATATTCTCTGTGTGTTTTCCATCTTTATGTGGCTTTATTTCAAACTCTATTTCTTTTATTTTTATTTTTAAGTTTTGGTTTTTTGAGACAATGTTTCTGTGTGTATCTTTGGTTGTCATGGAACTCACTCCATGGACCAGGCTGTCCTTGAAACTCACAAAGATCTGTCTGCCTCTGTCTCCCAAGTGCTGTGATTAAAGGTGTGTGCCACCATACCTAACTACTCTCTTTCTTTCTTTCTTTCTTTCTTTCTTTCTTTCTTTCTTTCTTTCTTTCCTTTTTGTTTTTATTTTTAAGGACTTTATCCTTTTCTTTTCTCTCCCAAGCCTATATATGTATTACCCAATGTGAGCCATTCAGAGGTTTTCTTCATCTGAATCTATATTTACTCTGTATCTCTCTTTTTCTGCCCACAAGAGTCTTTAATTTGCTAAGTGATGTGTCTAGGATTAAAGCCTTGGCTTTGATGACTGGATCAACCCCATTCCTTAGCTTTCTGAGAGTCTAGATTCATGGTTGAGGTATTGGTAGGAGCCATATTTATTGCCAGAACTCCATAAAGTTTCAAGGTCCCTGCTATCACCAAGAAGCATGCTGTTGGCTATTCATAAACACCATTTAAGTGTTTTCTGGCAGGTCCTCTTAAAACAGCTGCAAGGTTTTGCAGCTAAAGCTGAGTAAGGAAGCCTCTCTTAAAGGAGACACACTTCCCTCTAGCAAACAGAGCCTACCTGAGAAAATGCTGCTACCAAAAAACCATTCTTAACTCTATTCTTTTGTGTCTAGAATTACTTCCCAAACTTTCTCAGGTTTTACGTGAATTAAGCTGTCCATGTTGGCACCATTTGTTGACAGTGGTTTCTGTCCCATCATGTCCTGCAGCCATTCAGTACCAAAGAAACACATAGAAGTCTACATTAATCATAAACTGGTTGGCCTATTAGCTCAGGCTTTCTTATTAACTAACTCTTACATCATACATTAATGCATTATTCTTGTCTGTGTTAGCCATGTGGCTTGGAACTGCTTTATCAACGAGGCATTCTCATCTTGCATCCTCTGCCTCTGGGTGATGACTACAGACTAAGACTTTTCTCTTCACATAATTCTCCTGTTCTTGTTGCCCCACCTATACTTCCTGCCTGGCTACTGGCCAATCAGTGTTTTATTAAAACAATACAAGTGACACATCTTTACAAACTCAAGACCATTGTCCCACAGCAGGTGCCAGAGATGTAGGGTCATTTCTGTGATTGTGTTGGTTTTATTAGTAACTCAGAATCAAACTTGGATAGAAATGCAGACAATAAAGACTGTGTTCCTATGATTTTAGAATGGAATGAGGACTATATTACTACTTGGCCTTCAACCCACTCTGGTAAATAATTTATGCTCTAGGACTTTGAGTGTGTCTGCATCTAATAGTCAGACTAATTAATCTGCTTAAGGAAAATTTAAGATAGCTAAGCATTCAGCCTGTGGTGTGGTTATTGGCCAGAAAAGCTATCAAAAAGTTGAAGCTGAGGAAGCCTGTTATGGAATATTTGTACACTGTGTGAAGAAGAGATTAGCACCATTAAGAAGAACCAAACCCTCTTGCACCTAGAAAATGGGAAAGAGTCCTCAAGGAATCATTAGACTTGGCTGGACACCATTCAATGTGAGCTCAATGGCATGGAAGAGTGAACTCAATTGAAAGACTTTAACTGGAGAAAAGAGCAGCCCTAGACTGTCCCGCTCTCACAAGATGACCTAAGAGTTTTCCCCCTATGGTTTGTCTCAACATGCTTAACAGCCTAGACACTCAAAATATCAGTGTGACTATGACCTGAAGGTGCCTGTTTACTGACTGAATCTGCCACAAATGTTGGTATTGTCTATGTGGTTTTACAGGCATCCAGAATGTAATAATTACAGAGTTATGAATGTTTTGTCCAGGATTTTGAGAGAAGATTTAGGTGGGCAATCAATATATTATAGAGGCAGAATCCCTGCAGGCAGCCCTTTAGAATGCAATGTTTGAAGCTGAGCAAGGAAGACTATGTAATAATAAAGACCTTAGTAAGTTGGAGGTGCCAGCAGTGTTGAGTCTTCTGAGGAAAGTCATGTGCAACAAACAGCCAGTACGAAGGAGAGAAACCATGCAGGATGCAAACAGTAGGGTCATAGAAACAGGGCTACTAGAGCCCTTGAGAGCTTACATCATGCCATGCTATGCAGTGGGTTCAGGTCATGGGACTACAGGATTCAGTGTTTACCTTTCCAGATTTTAGTCTTGTATTGATCCATCCTTCTTTACTATTTTTCTATTCTGACTTTTGATATGGAAATGTTGGCTGTGCCACTGTGTATTGGATTGTTGTAAGCTCTGATTCTGCGGGTGTTCACAACTAAGAGATATTCTTGAGTATCAAAAGAAACTATGACCTTGGACTTCATGGCAATGCTAGAAATGATGACTGCGGGAACTCCTGGAGGTGGATTGCAGTTTGAATGATAAGATTCATTCATAGATGGATATGAACATTTTAAAAGAGCAGGACTTGGGTAGTTTTGGCTTACGGAGATATGTGTGAGTGTCAAGTTGATAGAGCTGAGCCTCATGATGATTAATCTTGACTGTCAGCTTGGTTAGACTGAGAGACACCTAGGAGGTTAGTGAGCATGTTTCTGAGAAACATCTAACTATTTGAAGGTACAGGAGCAAACCAAAAAAGACGCAGAAACCTGTGGGAATTAGATGCTTCAAAAACTCAAAGGAGCAAAGCCAGGCAAAACCTCTACCAATACAGTTTCTTTTATGCACACATGTGCTAGACTCCACAGTGTGGGCCAGCTAGCACTCAAACAGTAAGCTGCAGATTTTTGACTTAATTCAAAGAATCAAGGTGATGCATGAGCAGCTATAAGTTAAGGGAATATGTCATAAAAGGCAATATCTAAAGATACTGCTTGACTTTTGTCAATTTCACACAAACATAGACATATCTGGGAAAATGCAAATTTTCTTGGTTTTTTTTGAGATTATAATATAATTACATCATTTCCCCCCTCCTTTTCCTTCTGCCAACCTCTCGTATACTGCATCCACTTCTCATCTTCAGATTGATGACATCTTTCATTGACTGTTGTTACATATTTGTGTGCATGCATGTTCCTAAATATATAAATACAACCTACTTAGTTTATAGACTGCTACTTGTATGTCTATGTTTTCAAGACTGTCTATTTACTCCTGGATAATTAGTTGGTGTGCTCTACCCTGGGGAAGACTATGTCTCCCTCTCTTAGGATTCTTAGTTTCCTGTAGTTCTTTGTTTAAGGTTGAGGCTTCATGAAACTTGCTGATTTCATGTCAGCATGTCTATTGGTATCATTCTTCTTTGGCTGTATTCAGGCAGCCACGTTGGTGAGATTTTGTGGGTATAGCTTCCAACATCTCACAACAGACCTCCTGTTCCTCTGGCTCTTACAATCCTTCTGCCCCATGGAAGAAGGAACCTTAACGGGAGGAGGGGAATGCCTCCATAAAATTGGCCTCAAGCAAGTCTTGATTAATAACCGATGTGGGAAGGCCCAGCTCACTGTGGAAAGTGCCTCCACTGGGAGGGTGGTCCTGGCTTGTATAAGAAAGCAGGCTGAGAATGAGCTAGAGAGAGCAACACAGTAACGAGCCTCCATGGCTTCCGATTTAGTTCCTGCCTCAGGTTCCTGTCTTAAGTCCCTATCCTGCCTTCCCTCAGTGATGAAATATGACCTGAGAGCTATAAGCTGAAACAAAGCCATTCCTCCCTACATTGCTTTCAGGCTTGGTGTTTTATCACAGCAACAGAAAACCAAGCTAAGACAACAGTTAAAACAAAAATTACAGTATCCTTTTTAGGGGTATTATAATGTGAGACAGAGAATTACCTTGTTGTAATTTTCTTCTGTTTTATGTGATAGTGTAATAAAATAGTTCTATATAGGTTGTGATATGTTAAAGACTAATACAAAACCTAAAGAAATAAATACCATGTCAGAAAAGAGGCAGCTAATAAAGGCAACATAATTAACATTAAAATAAAACACACACACACAACACAAAACCAAAAGACTGCATTACTGCATTACCACAAAAGATACAGGAACAGAGAAACAAATATATTGGAAAAGAAAAAAAAGAGAGAGTATGAGAAATAAATAGCAATCAGGTAGATTTACAGGCAAAATATGTTCATAATTATCATAATTATAAATGAACTTATGGTACATTCCAATTAAAAAGCATGTTATCAAACTGGATTTTTTTTAAAAGGTGAGTCTCACTACATGCTGGATTTAGTAAACTCCTAAATGAGGTTTCTTTGTGGAGATAAAACTGTCAGCAGTTAAGAGTGTATATTGTTTTTCCAGAGGATCCACGTTTGCTTCCCAGAACACATGGTCTGGCTTTTCAAAACTTCCAGCAGCTCCAACCCCAGGGCATCCAATTTCCTCTTCTGGCTTCCAAGAACACCAACACACTGCTCCATGTGCCATATACAAGACACAGCTGACAACAGACCTGTAAAATTCTGTTGGCTAAATGCTAAAAATAATTAGAAATTATTTTGAATTATGTGAAAT
Source organism: Ondatra zibethicus (assembly GCA_004026605.1). Classification (NCBI taxonomy): domain Eukaryota; kingdom Metazoa; phylum Chordata; class Mammalia; order Rodentia; family Cricetidae; genus Ondatra; species Ondatra zibethicus. Next base: position 20,905 of record PVIU01003469.1, read on the forward strand.
GGAAATAAAATATTTGCAACTTGGAGCTACAGATAGAGCGACACTTAGAAGAATGTAGGAGGCTTGGAAGCTTCCCAGTTTTAAAGTCAGGGGGGTTTTATTTCGAGAATTTCAAGAAGATATGCTAATCTTGACTGTCAGCTTGGTTAGACTGAGAGACACCTAGGAGGTTAGTGAGCATGTCAAGTCAAAGGAAAGAAAACTGAAAATAAACAAAGTAGAAAGTAAGCAATAGAGGAAAAATGAAGGAGATGCAAGCTAGTTCTCTGTAAGAACTAATAAAATTAGTAAAATCTTGTTGAAAAATACAGGAAATACAAAATACTAATTATCAAGGGTAAAGATTAAGTATATCATTGTCCAATCAGATAGGAAGCTAGCCTGAGAAGACAGGGGCTCTTTTTATCATTAAACTCAGATGAAATTGACAAATTCCCTGAAAGGCTAATATTTCCAAAAATGACATAAGAAATAATAGAAGGACAGGGAGATGGTTCTGTCAGCAAAGTTCTCACATGCATGAGAACCTGGGTTTGATCTCCAGAAAAAAGCCATGTACAACCACATGGGCTTGTGATTCCACCACAGGGGAAGTAGGCAAACCCTGGAGCTCACTGGCCAGCCAGTCTAGGGAAATTGGTGAACCTTGGGCCCAGTGAGAAACTCTGACTCAAATAATCAGAATGCATTATGCACGGGTATAAAACTGCCAACAAACACAGTTGATTAAAGAGAAATAAGGTAGAGAGCAATTGAGATTGCACATAAACATGAGAATGTAAACACACACAATGAAGACTAATAGGAAGCAGGAAGCACTTCATAACTATTAAAGAAATAAAATTTTTGGTCAAAAACATACTTAAAGAAAAAGCAAGGTAGATGCTTCTTTGGAACATTTTCTAGGAAAGCTTAAGTAGAAAGCAATAAAATTTAATGAAATCTGCAGGCTATATGACTAGAATATTTATCCCCTTCCAGTTAATTTAATAAAGACTAAGTAATACTGATGTCAGACCTGGACAGGGCCATTGTAGAAAAAGAAAACCCTTAGCAATGTATGGCATCTGACAGACCATACATAGAAAGGGTCAAAAACACCATTTGGTGAAGAGCATTACAAACGATGAAACTGAAGCCAGCATCTTGCTAGTGATAAAAACTCAACCCTGCAGTCAGCATCTTGCTAGGGGTGAAAACTGGATGCTTTTCCTTGATGCCCATCATCATCCCTTCCATCCTGCATTATTCTGAAGGTTCTAGAGAATATAATTATTGTATAAAGGCCACTTGTTCATTTCCTGGCTGCCTAGACTCCCAAAATAATAACACAGAAACTGTATTAATTAAATCACTGCTTGGCCAATTTCTTAAGCATATTGCTAGCTAGCTCTTATATCTAGAATTAACCCATCTCCATTATTTTATATTTTACCATGAAGTTTGTGGCCTACCGGCAAGGTTTCTACATGTCTCTCTCTGGTGGTGGCTCCATGGCTTCTTCTGACTCTGCCCTTCTTCTCCCAGCATTCAGCTCTGTTCTACCTTATCAGGCCAAGCCAGTTCCTTTATTAACCAATTGTATTCACAGCATACAGAGGGAAATCCCACATCACCTCCCCTTTTCTGTTTAAATAAAAATGGATGGTTTTAACTTTAACATAATAAAATTACATATAACAAAACAGGTATCATGCAAGAATTACAGTTGCAATATTTATATCTACTTTAACTAAGGAAAACTATAACTATAAATTCTTCAACTCCATCAAAGACTCCAGAAGAACATAATATTACCTAAGTAAACAGGAAGTAATTGACAGAGACATCTCACTGCCTGGACAGTCACCCAGAATTCTTCTGGATTTTTTGGGCATCACTCTTCAGCCTATAGGCCCATAGTATCTGACAGACTTTTCCATGAAGCAGGAAATTTCAAAGACAGTTTCACCTATATTGGCAGTTTGTCAGTCACTTTCTTCTGTGTCCTGAAGAATGTCTCGTAGACTCTTTCATGAAGCAGGAACCCCAAAGTACTGTTTCACCTTTAGACAAGTTCAGCACTCATCTCTCTGTGGGTCCTGCATGTCCAGTTCATCAAATAGTCCAGGCAAGAGCAGTTTCTTGCCTAAATGGCTAGAAAACTCCATAAGAAGCCTCTTTGATGCCCATCTTCCTCTTGAAGCAATTTGTGCTGCCAGGAGCAAATGTAGCTCATTGTCATGAAAAGTCCTAAGTCTTTAAAACATTTTAAATGCCATATTCAGTAGTCTTTGAAAGGTTTGAAGAATGCCTATCCATCTGAAATACATCTCTGTACATCTAGAAAATCTAACTAACATGACTACAAGCTTGACTATTATAGATAATTATTAATTAACCTATATTTCTTAATTATACATTATATTTTTAAATGAGCTGCAAAAACACAATACTAATCAAGGGCAGAAACATAATATAACAAAATTGACCTTAAATTTGTATCAATAAACCAAAATCCATACCAATGCAAATCTCTATAGAATATCACCCTTTAAATGTAAAGAAACATTTATAAACAATATTTGGTAATTTGGGCATAGTTCTCTCCACACTACTTTCTGCTTTTTGTTGGGTGAAATATTTTCTTTTGGGGGAGTGTTCACAGCAACCTTTCAGGGGTTCTTGTTCCATCAAACCACATTAGTCTGGAAGGATTCCACATGTTCCAAACCTCTGTGGAAATAAAAGAAGAATCTCTATTCCAAGGCAACATATCCTTAAATCCATATTTTAAAGTCAAGAAACCCTTAAAATATACATGTTCATTTAGTTTAGCAGTCCCCAGAATCAAATGTCTCTTTGTAGTTAGCTCCTTTATAGTCAAAAAATTCAGAGAAAACACAATAATATATATAATCCAGACTCTCTGTATATAGTCCATCTTTACATGGTTTATTTGTTTTTACTCTATTACTTTTTAATATTTATTTTATTATCTTTCCTCTTTTAATCTATGACTATCTGTACTCTGTCTCTTTAAAGACTTTGTTTTGTTTTTTTAAACCATTTATTTCTTTTTATAACTCTCTAAACTCTTTTTCTTCTCTCTCCCAAGCCTGTGTACATTAAAAAAAAAACACACTGTGTCTTGTTTAGAGGTCTTTTATGTCTGGATTTGTCTTTATTGCATATATGTGATTATTTTCTGATCAGAAGCACTTTTTAAAATGCTAAGTGCTTTGTAACCTAAACTGCGGCATTGCTAGGGGAAACACGGCACTTCCTGCTTTCCCCGCCCTGTCCAGCATAGTGGAGCTGTTTGCTGCCTCTAAGAGCCATGTACATTGCCCCATTTTCAGGCACACAGCCGGTCTATGTTGCCATTAAGCAAGTTGTATCACTCTGTTCACAAACACCATTTAAATGCTTTATAGACAGACCTTGTTAGAGTTCGCACTGGCAGCATGGCCTGGGAAGCCGCATTTTAAAACAGTGCGGCTTTTTTTTCTTCCACCGCTGAATCAGGAAAACCTCTCTTAAAGGAGCCATGCCTCTGCTTGCTTCTAGAAAACAGAGCCTACTCAAGAAAATGCTGCTACCAAACCATGTTTAACTCTGTTCTTTTGGATGTAAGATTCCTTTTTAAGCTTTGTCAGGTTTATGTGGATTTAGTCAACCATGTTAGAGTGCCAATTTGTTGTAGGACAGCCGCTTATTCATTTCCCCACTGCCCAGACTCCCAAAATAATTACACAGGAACTGTATTAATTAAATCACTGCTAGGCCAATCACTTAAGCATATTGCTAGCAAGCTCTTACATCTCGAATTAACCCATCTCCATTATTTTGTATTTTACCAAGAGGCTTGTGGCCTACCAGCAAGGTTTCAGCATATCTGTCTCTGATGGCAGCTTCATGGCTTCTTCTGACTCTGCCCTTCTTTCTCCCAGCATTCAGTTAAGTTTTCCCCACCAAGCTCTGTTCTACCCTATCAGGCCAAGCCAGTTTCTTTATTAACCAATGGTATTCACACCATACAGATGGGAATCCCACATCATATAATTTCCCCCCTTTTGTCTCCTTTCTTCAGACCCTCCTATGCCCTACCTTGTTCCCTTTCAAATTTATGGCTTCTTCCTTTTTAATTATATATATATATATATATATGATAATTTACTAATTAGTCATATATATGATTAATCACACACACATACACACATATATCCTGCAGAGTCCATTTGTTTGCATGTATTATATGTATCTGTTTTCAGGTCTTATCAGGAAAGGAGAAAGAAGGAATTGTAAGTCCCAAGATGTGAATATAAATTGAGACAATTGTTCTCTGTTTGAAATCTTTAGAGAGTAGAGGCCAATATCAGCAGACAGTAGCCAGTCCAAACTCTATGAAACCTTCCTTTAAATAAAATGATGGAAGGGGAGAGTGTTTGTGGTGCTGTCCATTATTAGATTTCAAAGGATTTTGACACCAATAATAAAAAGACTTAGTAAAGCAAATGAGACCCAGAAAAACAGCACCACAAGATATAGAAAGTAAGACATTATAGGAACCTTCAGAGTAAAGACCTCACCCATGACGTCATTAATTCTCAGAGCCGAGTACACAGTTTACTTGAGAAGAGGTTAGTCCATTTGAACTAGAGAGACACAGATTCCACATTGCTTTCTCCTCTCTAGCATGGATGGAGTAGGATTACTGACGTGGTTTTTGGCGTCTTCCTTTTGAAGACTTCCTAGCTGTGGCAGGAGGTGTCTCTGGCTCTGGAGTGGCCCCAGGAGAAACTGCAGGACTGACTGATAGTACATGTGAAATGACAATGGAGCGGAAAGTCCTTTGTGACACCGCAGCAAGCTCATGGACTCATTAGACGCTCCCGGAGGAGCCTTCCCTGCCGTGCCATTGATGTAAGTTGTGTGCATCAATTTCGAAATTTGAAGGAATTTTTGACCACGTTGTAAACGTTCTTTGAAAGGCACACCTGGGCATGCAGCTGAAGAGCAAAGCGTTTGCCCTAAAGGGGCATATTGCTTGTGTGGCATTGGGATGATGACCGAAATACTCCACATTATTTCCTTGCGGGAAGGTGACCAGTAAGCCTCAAATCATAGAATGTTAGACTTTCACCGAAAACCCTGGAGGCGGTAGAGGGCCTTGGATGTACTGAAACTGGAGTTACAGGGAATTGTGAGCCTCTGATGTGAATGCTGGGAACGGACAGTGGGTCCTCTGCAGGAGCAACAAATGCTCTTAACTGCTGAACCATCTCCCCAGCCCCCAGTGTCTTTCTTATGAACCCTTCAGATAAATCCACCTCAGTGCCATTGTTATTTTCCCACATTCTTTTGGTTGTTAATGTTTTCTGCACACCTTGCTTCTCAGTTTAATTCCCCTACTTTGATCTCTGTCAGTGAGAGTCTTTTGATAGAAAGCTTTATAAACTATGACTGAAAGTATCTTTATTTCATTTTATTGATTAGAAGATTTAATTGAATATAGAATTTCAGTGTAAAATTTTGATGTGACTTCGGAAGATAGTATTTTTTATTATCTGCATCTTAATATTTCATTTCTTTCCAGTCTGTTGTCACCGATGAGAAATCTGCTATCATTCCTTTTTAATTTAATTTAATTTAATTCATATATTAAAGACCCTTTTAGGAAATATCTTTTCTCCTTGTTTTTTTAAACATTTTATCTTTTAAAAATATTTTATTACTTGACAATTCCATACATGTATACAATGTATCTTGATGATATCCACCTCTATTACCTCTTACCACACCTCCCAGACACGGCCTCAAGGTATCTGTTCCCCCCAACCCCGTTCAGTTCTCTGCATCACTGAGTAAGATTACTCTGGGATGCTAGAACCTCGGCTCATCTTCTTGGCTTGGTCTTGTGCAGGTAATCCTCGCTGTAGTAAGTTTGAGGGTGCGGAGGGCATCATTTCACAGCATTGTCCCCAACCTCTTGCTCTTATGTTTGTTCCGTCCCACCCTGTCTTCCATGATGTTCTGGGAGCCTTGAGGGAGGTGAATAGAAATACCCATTAGGACAGAGAACTCAGTCGTCACTTTTTCTCAACATCTTGAGCAGCTATGAGTCTCTGCGTTAACTGTTGCCCATCACAATGAGGAAGCTTTTCTGGTCAAGGTTCGACAATTTATCTTTAGCTCAGCACTATGCAATCTAGTATCTCTACTACTATAGATCTAGTTAGATATTATTTCTTTTAATTATTCCTGCTTGGAACTTAGTGTGCTGCATCAAAAGAATGAGTATTCGTTCTTTTTTTCAATCTGTAAAATTTCAAAATATTTTCTTTGAAAGCACAGATATTACCGTGTTATGTTCATCTCATCTACTCTGGTTTTCTACGACTCACTTTAGAAACACATTACACTTTTTATTTAGCTTGCCATGTCTCTCTAAAGTGGAGCACAGTCTGTTCTTTAGCATCTTCTCAGGTGTAGCTTCCTTCCAGTTCAGCAATGCTCTCTTCTGTTGAGTTGTGCAAGCCATTTAATCTCACTATTGAGCTTAATCCCAGGAAATATTTCATTTATTTTATTCTCCATCTTGTCTGGTTATGTTGTGTACGTCTTATTTCATTGTGATGTTTTCCCCTTTAATAATCCAAATGGTCTTAAACATACATGTTTTTATTACAACTAATAGCATAACATGTTCTTCTGTAAGTTTGAAGTGTTAGAAAACAAACTTTTCTCATGTTATTGCTGGAAGCTTTCTGCTGGCTTATTTCCTTTTATCGCTTGTAGCATGCTGTTGAGAGGCCACATTCAGTGGGAGTATTAACTCTATGGGTACTGAACCTAATCTTGTTTGAAGAAGTGTTGCCAAAGCGTAGTTCCACATTGGTTTGTGCCAGGTCTGGGAGTTTTCCGATTACATGACCAGTTTTTATGTTGAACTCTCAATATTGGTATTCCAACACCGTAGAGATTAAAATCATTGGAAATACAAAAAAAATGTATCTGGGCCTTGTTCTATAAAAGGATTAGGACTAGAGCGGGAAGGTAGCTGGGCCTTTTGGAAAGGATACGCAGCTCCACCATATGCTACTTCTAGGGTTTTGCATGGAGAGCTGAGCCCATTAGTAGCTGGCATGTTAAATCCTGAAGAATCTGGAAGGAAGACAATCTCACCAATGCCAAAAGGAATCTTCATTCCAGCACGGACAAGTGGTAGCTTGGATTCCAAAGGATGCAGAGTCGGAAAAATTCATATTCTCTGCCTAATACCCCCAAATGCTCAAGCTTCTCATCCCATCATTGGAAACGGAATCACAGGAGATTCTTAAATATGTTAACGTCTTAAAATTCAAAGCGATATCTTCCTGCCACAACACATGTTGGCCTTCTGTGGGTACACATGGCTTCCTAGCAGTATACTTTACTGGGTGTCCCTTCAGTGTTGACAACTGTGACTCTCACAGGTAAGGGGCTGATTTTAAAAGTTTAAAATAAGTTTTGCTAGCCTTTAAGATGATAACCAACAGTTCTTGCCATTTAATAAGACCCCATGTGCATCAGACTTTATGTGATTGCTTTATGTTAATCATCTCACTGCATCATTTAAAGCCTCTTAGTGTGCTGTTTCAAAACGCAAGGAAGCATGACTTAGGGAATTGATCAGTTTACATATGGTCATAGACTTACACATTTAGCTTTGCTCTCGGGCAACCTGCCTCATACCTTTGTTCTGTTTTATCATCAGACCTCACCATATTTTCCAGGCTGGCCTTGAACTCCTGCCTCAGCTTCCCGAGTGCTGCGATTTTACAGGTGACCACTACATCCCTCTGTCACATCACACTCTTAAGCCCCCAGTGTCTAACTGCTATTGGAACTGAGATCACTTATTCTAGCGAATAAGGGAGATGAAGAGATTTTAAAGCAACATAAAATTACATTTAGTCATTTTAGTGTTTTAATATAATTATCAAAATATTAGTGTCCTATGACAATTTAAATATTAACCCTTGTCTATTTTCCCACAAACCATCATAGGGTCTCTGAAATGCCACGAATTTGGCATATTTATGTTATAACTTGGCTCAGACACATTTGTTGGTTACTTTGTTCACTATAAGAAGGTGATATCTGTACTTCCTCTGTGTATTATAGCACTTACAGTGATGCTCACAGGAGATGGCGTTAGGGCAACAGTCGTTGGTGCTTCTGGGGTTTGTAACTGTGTTTTCCGTTATTGATCCTCCCTCAAATCAGAGTCTTGCCTTGAGGTTCCATCACCCTTCACATCTGCTCAGCCTCGTGTGTTGGCTTAAGTGGTGGGGCTTTATGCCAGGAACAGTAGTGATGGCAACGCATGAGAGGAAGCAAGCATGCTTTCCCAAGAAAGAGTGGAAGAAGTCCTTTCTGGACCATAGACTGAACTTAGGGTCTGGGACATCTATACAGCCTCTCACGGATGTCAGCCTTGGAACTTATAATCCTCCTCCACCAGTTTCTGAGTAGCTATCCCATGTTCCTGGTTAGAAATTCCACATGTTTTCCTCAGTGAAAAGAAAGCTGCTTTATCATTTAAGAAAATATGGAAAATATTTAAAAGAAATAAAACCATATTCATAATTCTATCAGCCAAGACACTCTCTGTTTCATAATAGAGCTATGTATTTACACCTTCCATTTGCATGTTTTTGTGATTTCATTTTTGATAATTCCAATTGTGCCATAGAATCAAATCTGTTTAGGTTAGCCCTAAAATTTAATAATATTAATGTTGCCTGATATTATACCAAGTGGTTTCCCAAATGCTAGATATGTAGCTGTACACACACTCTCCATGCTTAATGCGGGAATTTCTTCTACCTGAACATTTTGCATATGCCAACTATTTAGGGCTGTATGAGTCAGTCTCACGGTGGGCCTCCATGGGCTGTGTTCCTGGCAGCTGATAATGAAAACCATCCTTCCAGTCTCTTCACAACACCTCCTTAAGTCTTAGGATACCTCCTCCCTAGGTTCCTCCTGGCTGCGATCTGGCTTTCTGCTTGAAAGCTAGGGCTAGCAGTGGGACATATCAAATTGTCCCCATAAGGGCAGGGGATGAACACCAACTCTTTATTGTTGTCTAATCTTTTGAAAAGCCGTTCTTTGAAAGCATCTCACACCACCACACAATGAACATTTTGAATCCTATGAGATATGCTTCCTAGATTTGTCTTCTTTCAACCCACACCTTCCTAGGCTCAGGACTATCTAACCCACTCCACTTGCTGTAAGCGAATTTCTTATTAAAACCCACTTAAATGCCAGAAAGAGAAGTTACTGCAGAATAAGTGCACAACTGTGATATTGAAGATAAAAAGATGATAGTGATTGGTTAAACTCTTACCAGCTCAGATTGATTTAACAGCAATTAAAATATGGAGTAATAAAAATGGAGTACACAAAATGCAGTCTGTGCATGTGTGTGTATTTATGTGAGTGCGTGTGTGTGCGCATGCATGGACACATGTGGCTGGATATGTATCATGGAGAGTGAGATAAATAGGAAAACAATATTTCAGAAACTTTATGTGTATTGATTATTATCTTCCAACTTATTCCTCTACTCAGCCCCTTGCAAGCGCTATTTCAGTTTCTGATTTAGTGCATTTGACCATTTTAAATGCTGTAATAGTGTACCAGTGAAGTCTTCCTGTGCTGTCTTATTTTATTTAGCATTATTTGCTCCAGATAAACCCCAGCTGCTGCACATTACAGGACTCAGTAGTTTCCTATTGTGTGCATACCACATTATCTTAATTTATTCATCTATCAGTGACTGTTTGGGTCATTACTATGCTTCAGCTATTGCCATTATTTTTGTTTTTGTTTTTAACTTTTTGTTGATTCTTTGTGGATTTCACACCATGCATCTCAATCCCACTCCTCTCCCCATCCCCTCACTTCTGCCCTCTGCCCTTGCAACCTCCCCACAAAACAAAATTTAGAAGTAAAACCAAAAAAGTCAAAGTCCAGAACAAACAAACAAACAAACAAGAAACAAATAAAAAACCTTGGCATGGAAGCTGGAGTGTGGCCCAGTGAGTCACACAGTTTATCCTTTAGACCATTTATCTTTACTTATAAGTGTTCAGTGCAGTGAGTTATTGAATAGATTCGAGGCCTCTGGCTTCTGTTATATCCTTGATACTGGGCCTTCACTGGGACTCCTCCTAGATAGCCTATTTTCCAGTCATGGAGACCCTGTAGCTTTGGATTTGTAGGTTTGTGTCCTTCACATGCTCCAGTAGTTCATAGATGAAGTAGGTGTTGGCTACCTCATAGTCCTGGTTCTGGCCCTGCATGGTAGCTGGGTTGGTCACTCTGCCAGCTTTCCTTCATCGTCACCACCCAGGCAAGCTCTTCAGCACTGCTGATGTAGGAGTCCCCTCTTTATGTTGCTTTTCTTGATTAATGAATAAAGAAACTACCTTGGCCTGTTGAGAGGGCAGAACCTAGGCGGGGAGACGGAACTGAATGTTGGGAGAAAGAAGGGCAGAGTCGGAGAGATACCATAGATCCACCAGAGACAGACACTGGAAATTTTACCCGGTAAGCCACTGCCATGTGGCAATATATAAATTAATAAAAATGGGTTAAATTAATATAAGAGTTAGCCAATAAGAAGTTAGAGCTGATGGGCCAAGCAGTGTTTTATTGAATACAATTTCTGTGTAGTTATTTCGGGGCTAAGCTAGCAGGGCGGCCCGGACGAACAAGCAGCCTGGCTCTCTTTCCAACACACTGCCTCTGCTGGAGTCTTGGTGGGATATCGCCACAGTCCTGGGTGGCAGTACAGGAATCCTGTTTTGACATGGCCCCTATGGGAGGCACGTCCCTTGAATATCAACTTGGTCACAGGTAGTGGCCCAGACTCTTGACATCTACAGGGCCCTTAGTGGTAGCAATAGCCATGGACATCAACACAGACTCTCACAGCTGCATCAAGGTCACAGACAAAGTCATGGCCCTTGACAGCAGCCGAGGCCCAAACATTGCCATGGCCCTGGGTAGCAAGCAGTGCATCTGCTTCAATCTGTCCCTCACCTCTTCAGATCTGCCTCTCCCTCCAACACAATACTTACTCTGCCTCTCTCTGTCTGTCTCTGTCTCTGTCTCTCTCTCTCTCCATCTCTCACCCATTTTGCCACCCTTTACTCACTCACTATGATGGTGCCTGACTGACCTGTGCCAGAGGCACCAGAAGGGCTCGTGGGCAAAATTCTTCCCACCCCAAGTCTAGAGACCTGAGGCGGCACTGTGCTTATTGATTTCTTCTTCCTAGTGATGGACATGGAAGGGTTAACATGTCTTTGCGAGCCTGAATGGCATTTTGTTAACTATATACTCTAATGTGGAGCTGCTGGATTACATGCTTCCATCTTGAAATCATGAGAACATTTCATGTCATTTTAGACCATAGTCAAATCACTAGCAACAGTGTGCAAGTGGCCCGGTTTTTCTGTAGCTTTACCAACACATATTTTTTTCTTCCCTTCTTGCTGTTGCAAGTAATATTAAATTTAACAAAGCGCTGGGTGTAATTATTACATTTTAGACATGTATATGAGAGTTCTCTAGAGGAAGAGAGCAGAATGAGTCTTCCATTGCAGAGGTGATTCATTGTATTGGCTTATGTGAGACGAGATGAGTGGCCCAGCAGTGGCCGTCTGTATGTTCTCCGGAGGCCGAAAACCGGGGCTGCTCAATGAAGCTGGATACCACAGCAGCTCCAACCTCTGCTGAAGAGCCGAGGGCTTCCTGAAAGCCACTGGTCTTGAGTCCACGCTGGAATGATGGGTCTGGGTTCACACAGCCGCAAAGACTGGTACTGTGGACAGCCCCGGTGTGGATGCGCACTCCAGCAAGGGTGACTGCGGGCGAGCAGCAGGCATTGCTGTTTCCTCAGAGAGCTTCCTATCTGGGCCATGCTTCCTAAACATTTTGCTGACTTTGAGGGAGGGGCCTCTCTTTCTTTCTTTGCCTTTTAAGTTCACTAAATAGACAAGTGTTGTGCATTTATGGTATTACAACATGATGTTTGGGGAGTTGCCTGCATTTTGAAATGGCTGAGCTGAGCTGACTAAAACATCCATTCCTTCATATGCGAATCGTTTTCACTGGGGTGGGAACAATAATCAACTTCAATTGTGCAGAGCATTGCACTTCTACCATCTGAATTACAGCCACAGACTCCAACATTCCTTTAAAAGAGTATCCTGTATCTGATCCTAAAATAGTTTATTATTATATTGTTGTTGTTGTTGTAGCACTGAGAGAGTGCCTTTCATACACACATGCTCAGAAGAGTTGACTTAGCCCATTTCAAAAGTTCTCCCTCTAGCCACGGTGTGAGTCAGGTACCATTAGACACAAGCTCTTACATTTATGAAAACGTCACTGCCCTTTTAAGACACCTAGCATTTAAAGGTGTTTTTTCTTTCTGATTTCACCTTCAACTCTTTGCAGTAACTGATAAAGAGCCAGTAAAAGTCACAGAGTGACTCTGACTTATTCTTCTAGGACCTAGAGTGAACTTGGCTCATTATAATGCTAAACTGAGCAAGCCCCAAAGTATTCATGTCTGCCATCCTTATTTTTTAAACATGTGGTCTATGACCTTAAACTGAGCATGCTCAGAAATGTACACCTTACTAACCATACTTTGAAATGTGTCCAGTAAATATATAGAATCCCTGAATAAAATCTGAATATTTCTTTTTATCTGTAAGAGCACTGTTGTGTGTGTATGTGCATGTGTGTGTGTGTGTGTGTGTGTGTGTAAGTGAGTGAGTGATCTGTGTGCAGCTACTGTAGGCCAAGACTGAGTTTGTTTCTCTATTGATTTTTATTCTATATTCTAAGATACTTGTAGACAGAGAATGCTCGTTTATTTCCCGGCTGCCCAGACCCAAAATAATCACACAGAAACTATAGTATTTAAAACACTGCTTGGCCTATTAGCTTAGTAATTTTATTAACTAACTCTTACATCTTAAATTAGCCCATTTCTATTATTCTGTGTATCACCACAAGGCTGTGGCTTATTGGGTAAAGTTTTGATGTCTGTCTTTTTTGACAGCTACATGGTGTCTCTTTGACTCTGCCTATTTTCTCTCTATATCTCTCTTCAGATTTCTCACCTGGCTTTATTCTGCCCTGCCATAGGCCAAAAGCAACTTCTTTATTAACCAATAGTAATAAAACATATTCATAGCAAACAGAGGAGAATCCCACATCAGATATTAATCATGTAGCACACTGATAGGCCAGATTGGCTGACCAGATAACCCTCAGTGTTCTCATATGTCTTCCTCCCTGATGCTAGGGTTACAGGCACACCATCAATCCTGTATCTTGGTTCCTCATGCTTGTGTGGCAAGCACTTTACCCAGTGAGCATCTGCCACTCCCAGGAGCACTGTGTGACTCCATGATCTCCTTGCTTGCTCCACGTGAGAGATTGCAAAAAGTAGAGATTCTTTAATCTTCTGAATGTGTTCATTGGCTTGAAACCCTTCAAAAGGAGAATGCACTGTGTCCAGTTATATTTCATGTGCCTCTCTCATGCCTGCTATCAGTTAGTGAAAGTCCATCTAAAGAGAGATGGGGGTGGGGACTCTATGCTGGAAAGGGCAAGAGTTGAAAAGTAAAATGGATCTGAATCAGTCCTGACCTTCTCCTATACCAGCTGCGTGACCTTGACAATGACGCAATGCCTATGAACTGCACTGTCTTTGTTAAACTCAGGAACGTTGTGTAACTTAAAAAGCAGTAACCTTGTAAAGTCCCTCATGAGAAATCAATGCTTCCTGTCTACCTCCTTCCTTTTGGTATGATAAGGGGATTTGGTTCTTCATGACTGAACATAATATCATTGAGTGTTCTTGGAAGATCTTGGCAAGGAACCGATAACTACTCCAAGGACAACAGAGGGTACACAGGGAATATTTGGTGGCATCTTCCATCTTATTTATACCTGTATTTGCAACTTCTGTAGATTGGTATTGGCTTCTCCTTATGAAAGTCATATGACCACAATCTCTTTCCTCATTAACCATCTAACTCCATCCAATGTCTAGTACATAAATGCATACAAAATGTATAAATAGAAACAGCCTGACATTTGCAGCCCAGGGAGATATTAGCACAGTAAATATACCAAGCACCAGCGAGTGGCAGGGAGTACGCAAACTGCAAATTGTTCTGTCTCTTTCCCAGCATACAGTTTGGTGAGAAGACAGGTATGCAGTAGGTGTCACGAGTTAACCGAGCAGTATCTCGCCTCATGGGGGTAATAGTCATAATTCTCCGTTTTTATGAAATACTGCCAACTGCATTTTATGATCTCATAATCCTTTTTCTACTGGGTTGCAGAGCTGCTCAAGGGTATCTCAGCTCTCACTCCATCTCTTTCCACTCCAGGCAATCTCTTAGTCGCGTTCGCCTTTTGGAGATATTTGTAAAACATTCTTCTCAGGGACTCTCCAGATCTCCCTTCTCCTCTGGCCCAGACAGAGGTAGAGCTGTGGTGTCCATGGCTGGTGTGGAGAAATGTGGAGTCATATGTCTCCTGCCCTCCTGCCTTCTCCTTACACCTTCTCTGGGTCCTGTGAGCAGGGGTGGGGTAGTGCAAAGAGAAGGCGAGCAAGCTTGGGAAGTGGGACCGCCATGCCTTATCTCACGGCTATGCTATTCTCAAGCACAGTTAGTCTTTGCTCCTCCCCAGAGCAGGGCACAAGGCACTGTCTAATGCAATGAGTTTTCATATAGTGCTATGAAACTGGTCTGTTTGCCCCATTCCACATGACAGCACCTTCAACAACAGACATCTAGTTTCTCACAATCCTGAAGGGCGGATGTGCAAGAGGAAGTGTTGACAATGCAGCTACTTCTCTTGTTCCTTGACTGGCAGATGGGACCTCCTACCAGGCAATGCCCCATCCCCTTTCTCTGAGCAACACATCTCTGTCTCCTTGTGACCTAATTCCTCTTGTTAAAAAAACCAAAAACCTCCAAGGCATTTGGGTTAGGGTCAAGTATAATGGCCTCATTTGAACTTGGTTACCTCTTTAAAAGAGCCTGTCTTCAAATGCTGTTGTATTATGAGGCCCTAAAGTTAGAAAATCAACACTTGAATTTGAGGAGAAACAATATACTCCACATCTTACACATATATCATCCAGGTAACGTTTGGTGTGTCTTATCACGATAGTTTATCAGTTGTAGAAAGACCAAAACATTTTCTCCTGCTTCGCAGTCTCTGAGGAAAGGCCTTCTGAGGACATAGCCGTCTGCAAGCAAGGAAGAGAAGCCTACCCACTCACGTGTCCAGGGCTGTGAGGAAACAAACGCCTGTTATTTAAGCCAGCCAGTCTGTGGTATTTTGTCAAGGTGTCTTCAGCAGACAAATACAAATGCCTTCTAAGAAAAGGCCCAGAAGACTTTTTATTTGCTTTTGTTTTGTCTTTTTGATCTAGTTAGGTGTGATAATGGCTATGCAGGGCTGGCCAATACTATGGGTCTCTCCTAATCCAGAAAGGGACAGTGGCCAGCATGCTGCACTGTAGTAAAGAGGTGAGCAGGCTGCGTTCCGGTGCCCGGCTCCTGTCCATCCAGTGTAGGGCCCCTTGTTCCGTCCCGCCTGGCTAGCTTAACTCCCAAAATAATTACACAGAAAGTGTATTCATTGAAATACTGCCTGGCCCATTATATCTAGTCTCTTCTTGGCTAACTCTCACATCTTGCTTTAACCCCTATGTGTATCACCACTGGGTCATGGCTTACTGGGAAGATTCTAAGTCTCGGACAGGAGCTTCATGGAGTCGGCTCTGTCTCTCTTCTTCTTCCCCACATTCTCTTCTTTTTTCCCTGCCTAAGTCCTGCCCTACCAAAAGGCCAAGGCAGTTTCTTTATTTAACCAATGAAAACAACACAAATGCAGAAGGACCTCCTACACCACTGCACAAAGCAAATGATCAATCAGGAGATACGTTCTAAGATGAAGTGGGAGGGAGGGATACAAGAAAGAAACCTGTGCCCCTCAGGAGAGAGTTCTGGAAATCATATTCCGGGACAAAGTTAAATAGTTAAGGGTCCAACAGAGACACAAGGAAACTAGACATGGAGAAAAATGGTGGTCTTAGGATTGGAATGGTGTCACCAGCGTCAATGACAGAACGTTTTAGGCCACCAGATCTTACCTGAATGAGAAAGACCTTGTCATAGAGCTATTTATGACAGAAAAATTTCTTCAGAAAGAATTAGTCTGTTTGTTTCTGGAAGTGATGGCAGACAAGGAAAATATTTGTTGGGTAAATGGAGTTGTAGGTTTCTTCTTCCTTGGACAGACGGTCACTTTTTGACACTTTTGCAGGGAAACTTTAAATCAAAAGTCAGAAAACAAGATTGTTCCATGAGGTTGGACATTAAGGTCAAATCATGCGGATCACATGTGTTGATGCTGCCCGTGAAATCAAAGCACACGGCCAGACCCTTGCCTGCATGGGCTACGTTTTCATCAGCTTGCACAGTTTTTGATTTAGAAAGCTTGCCCTAGGCAAACAAATATTCGCATTATAGGTTTTGATGTTGCTCTTCATATTTGTTTTATAATGAGCATTCTCCCTTTTCAATCCTGAAATCATTCTAAGGGCAGAGTACAAGCAAATGGACTTCCTCAGACAAAATGACATCCTTTTACAAGTGTAATGCGCTTTTCTGGTAGGACAAGCAGAGAAGAACTGGAGTAACAATAGCTATCCAAATACTCTCACTTCTCTTCAGAAGATGTAAATCTTTCGCCTTTAGCAACACCTATGCAGGTTCTCTGCTCTAAGGGATCAATCATGACTGATATTTTACTGTACGTAATATCAGTTTATTTTACTTTGTTTAAACATGTATGCACGCACACACACACACAGGGCGGGGGGGGGAGAGAGAGAGAGACAGACAGACAGACACAGACACAGAGACACAGAGAGACTACATATAGACAGACATTATTTAAACTTGAAATTGATTCATACATTTCCACAACCCGTAATACATCCTTAGCAATGCCCCAGACTACTGATGAATTTACAAATTTGATTTTTAAGACACCACCACCGTATTCCACTTATGAACCTTTTATGATTCCTATGAACTCCAGTGTCTACCCACTGAATGTTTGTGACGTGGCTAGTGTTCTTCTATTAAAATTGATACTGTGGTGAGCACCTTGAGCAAATGTTTCTGTGTGTGTACTTCTGATTATTTTCTTATGATAATTACTAAGCAAGGCATTAGTGGGCCAGTACCTGAATCTTTACTGCCTGATGATGGAAGTTGTTGATTTAAATTGCTCTCCAGAAGGACTAGTGCAGTGTACATTCCGATGCCTGGAGCATGAATCAGGCTGCTGACTCGGCGTGCTTCATTAGGTGCAAACACGCGATCTAAAAAGAAATTTTGCCAATTTGCTAAGCAAGAGTAGACTTGCAACTTCATTATAATGCATTTGATTAGCACAATTGATTTTTTTCTTCGACATAGTTTTAAGTGATTTAAATGGCTTCTGTTGAGGATTGTCCATGTAATTTGCTGATTTTTCTACTTTTTAAATATTTTTCTTGTTAATTGAAAGGTGCTTTGTAGTGTTAAGAAAAATAAACTCCGTGACATGTAATTTCCTTGATAGCTTGCCACTTTTCTCTTACTTTCCTTTTGCGATGTTTTAGCTTAGCCTGTGAGGGGGTGGGCTTCATCGTCAGTTGGCCTCCCAACACCAGTGACTTACAAAGCCTACCAGGAAAGAATTTAGTTGACCTCAAGCACTTTATCTTTTGAAGTTGTTTTTCCATTAAATATATTCAGGCTGGAGAGATGGCTCAGAGGTTGAGAGCACTGGCTGCTCTACAAGAGGTCCTGAGTTCAATTCCCAGCAACCACATGGTGGCTCACAGCCATCCATAATAAGATCTGGTGCCCTCTTCTGGCCTGCAGGCATACATGCAGGCACAACACTGTATACATCATGAATGGATAAATAAATATTTTAAAAAATTAAATATTCAAGTATTTTTTCTAAAGTATTAGTCACTTTGGGGGGGGTACCAGCACCATAAAGATTTCTTGTACCTCGTAGTCTTACCAGCCCTGACAAGTGTGTGTCTGTCTGTGTGTTTGTGTCTGAAGGTATGTCTGTGTGTGTGAGTATTATAAAATATGTATGTGCATACACACCTGAATGCTTGTACAGATGTTAGCCAGAGGTCAATGGCAGGTGTCCTTCTCTGTAACATGAGGGCCTGCTTGTTGAGGTTTCTGTCCCGCCTGGTCTCCCAGCCATTTAGTCCCAGAGAAAATCACGCAGAGAGTCTACATTAGGTTATAAACTGATTGGCCCATTAGCTCAGGCCTCCCATTAGTTCTTGTAGCTTATATTAACCCATTATCCCTATCTAT
The DNA here is from genome assembly GCA_004026605.1 of Ondatra zibethicus. Taxonomy (NCBI): domain Eukaryota; kingdom Metazoa; phylum Chordata; class Mammalia; order Rodentia; family Cricetidae; genus Ondatra; species Ondatra zibethicus. The sequence continues at coordinate 39,387 of PVIU01003469.1, forward strand.
GTTAGTCACATGGCTCAGTACCTTTCTTAGCGGGGCAGGTCACATCCTGCTTCTTCGATGGTGTGGGCAGAACTCCCGAGAGAGCTTCCTGCTTCCCAGAATTCTATTCTCCTTGCCCCGCCTCTACTTCCTGTCTGGTTGTCCCACCTATACATCCTGACTAATGGCCAATCAGCGTTTATTTAAATCATGATTGACAGAATGCAGACAATTCTCCCGCACCACTTCCCCCTCTTTTTTTTTTTTTTAAACAAAGAAAAATATCCATAGTCTATTTCTGGGGAATGTGGGCATAGTTTTCCAGGCTACTTCCTGGATGTGACCTGCCCTGCTGAGAAAGGTACTGAGCCATGTGGCTAACATAGATAGGGATAATGGGTTAATATAAGCTACAAGAGCTAATGGGAGGCCTGAGCTAATGGGTCAATCAGTTTATAACCTAATGTAGACTTTCCGTGTGATTTTCTCTGGGACTAAACGGCTGGGGGACCGGGCAGGACAGAAACCCCGACAAGCCCAGCCCCTCATGCTACACTTCTCAATTGCTTTTCCACCATAATTTTTTATTTTTATTGAATTTAAAAACTTTATTTATTTATATTTTATATAAATATATCAGGTATCAGTGCTCTGCATGTATACCTGCATGCCAGAAGAGGGCATCAGATCCTATTATAGATGGTTGTGAACTGCTTTGTGGTTGTTGGGGCTGGACCTCTGGACCTCTGGAAGAGCAGCCAGTGCTCTTAACCATGGAGTCACCTCTCCAGCCCATCCACCTTGATTTTTTGTGACAAGGTCTCTCACTGAACTTGGATTTCATGAATTTCCTAGACCGGCTGCCTAGAGGACTCTCAAGGCAGTGGCACTCCCAGACTTGGGGTACTGGTGAGAAAAGATATCTCTACATAGCCCTGTCTTTCCAGGAACTCACTCTGTTGACTCACCAGGCCAGCCTCAAACTCACAGAGATCCACCTGCCTCTGCCTCCCAAATACTCGGATGGAAGGTATATGCCACCACACCCAGAACATTCTTAACTTTTATGTGGGCACTAGAGATCCAAATTCAGGTCTTTTTGCTTGTCAACAAATACTTTACAAGCTGATCCATCTCCTCAGCCCCTTGAACATCATGTTTTTCTCTTTCATTGGGACTCCCGCCACTGAAAGTTTGTGTGAGGATTAGAACGTGTCATTCACCTCAAAGAAGAGTCATGGCTGTTTATATGATCCCTGTAACAAAGGCTCCATAAATGGCTAATGTGTAAATAAAAAGAAAATCTGCCTCCTAAACCCACACGAAAGAAACAATTATCCTAAATTGGAATTTAATTGTCACAATCTCTGTCTCTCATTTCCTAAGTATGGCTTGAACCCCCAGGTTGTGTTTTAATGAGACAAGTATTTATCACAAAACTTGAGTCTCCAGTGCCCTTCAATGGTGCACACCTCTTCCTAGACCCTGTCAGGACCCCTCATGATGCATTCAAATGGTTTTAGATTCCTGCAGCACTTGCAAGATAGCTATCCCCTCTCTTCTGTTTTTTTCCCTTGTCAGTTGATGCAATGAGCAAGGCCATGTTTGAAACACAGGCAAGCTGTAGATAAGCTGGGAATGCAATTCTTTGAATTCAGTGGGATCTACTTAAGTATCATACAGTCTATAGGTAATCCCTCATCGGTCTACCTGATCTAAAGGACCTACTTCTAAGGTGGAAGATGGCTCAGTGGTTAAAGTGCTTGTTGCCCAAGCATGAAGACCAGGGTTTGGATCCCCAGAGTTAGTGTAAATACAGTCCTAGCCTTGAAAGGCAGAGACAGGGGATCCCAGAGCAAGCTAGCTAGAGAGACCAGCCTTTTCAGCCAGCTCTTGGTTTGATTGAAAGGTCCTACATCAATGAATAAAATGAAAGAACAATTGAGAATGATTCTCCACGTCAACTTCAGGTCTCCATGTGAAAGCATTCATGTGCATGCACACACACAATACACACATGCATGGATGTGCACACACATACTTATAACATCTCCTTGTACCTATACCATGCAAGCATACATGAATACTCCACCCCCTCTCACACACACACACACAAATGGAAAAAGGGAAAAATGTGAGGTGAATCTTTGCATTGTCCTCTGATTCATCTTCTCTCTTGACATGAATGTGTAGGCACAAAAGTCCCATGGTGTTAGAAATGTGTCCCATGGCATCTAGAACCATGAATGTTGGAGAGGCAACAAGGTTTGACATTTACAATATGGCAATTGAGTTTGTGGAAAATTCTGGTAGCCAGCAGGCTTATATAATCGGACTGATCAGAGCAGATGTTTTTTCCTATTAGGGCTGTGTCTAAAATTCATTGCATGCAATTACACTTTGTGGGGCCAGAGAGGTGGCTTCCTGGTTACAAGCACTTGCTGTTCTTCCAGAAAAACCTGTTCTTTGGTTTGCTTTCTGTTACTGTGCTAAACAGCATGACCAAAACTAACTTGGGGGGAAAAAAGGTTTATTTCGGCTTGTATGCCCTCATTATAGTTCATCACTGAGGGAAGTCAGGGCAAAACTCAAGCAAGAGCAGAGGCAGGAACCATGGAGGAACACTGTGGCTGGTTTGTTTCTCATGACTTGCTCAGATTGCCTTCTTACAGTTCAGAACCACCTGCCTATGGGTGCACTGCCCACAGTGGGCTAGGCCTTCCCATATTCATCTTTAGGGATATGCGCCTCATCCCCAGACTTGCCTGCATGCCAATTTGATGGAGGATTTTTCTCATTTGAGATGCTGTGTTATGAAAAGATAAAGAGGGAAATAGAATAGGAGGATTAAATACGGCCAGGGATGAGAAAGAAGGGTAACTGAGGGAATATGGGGAGGGGCAACTAACACTAAAGACCACTTGAAAAGCTGCATGGACTACTACTGTAGAAGCTTCCATGCTTTTACAGAGTCACTAAATTAATTGCAAGAAAAACAGTGCCCCAACTATACATCTTATGCCACCAAGTAAACCCTTCAGTGCCAGGAACGCGTTACATCTAGTTGAGTAACAACTCAGAGGTGTCCTACGGAAATGACTCCCCCTCAATCAAAGGCTCTTGCCAAGGCTATTGTTTGCTTTTGCTGAAGACAACTGTTATTTATGCCATTGGACATGGAGAAGTCAAGTTGGTACCTAACTAGAAGTTTTGAGCCTAATGAGCAACATTTATGGTACTGGACACTACTCTGAACACTGCTGGAGGAGAAATGTAATTACCAATATCACCCAGACTGCAAACTCTCTGTGACATACAACCATGAAACATGGAGTGGTGCAATGATGGAAAAAGCAACTGTTTTTTCAACTGGACTTAAGGCTAACTCCATGAAATGGAACCCATAACTGACGATGCTAAGGTGGTCAAGAGCCTGAGACTAGATAGGACATAGGCATAGGGGGAAATCTAGTACTATTATTCTGTTAAAGGAATACAGCAGTAAAATGATTCCCAATAGCCTACTGCTATCCCCATAGATCAATGTCTTGTTTAAGCCACCTCAGAGAAGCTTCTTCTCGAAGTAGATGAAAATTCAGACAAAGACGCAAAACTGGACAATGTGCAGGGAGTGAGAGACTTTAGAGCACTCAGTCTTAAATGGGATGTTTTCAACAAACCCCTCTCCTCAAGGCTCAGGGACCAATGTGAAAGAGGAAGCAGAAAGATCATAAGAGACAGAGATGGTGGGTGACACCAAAGAAACAGTATTCTCCAGACACAACACGACTGATGCATGTATGAACTCAGAGACTGTGGCAGTGCATGTAGGACCTGCACAGGTTCAAGCTAGCCCGAGTCCCAGCACTGAGAGAGGAAAGCACACATGGTGTCCCACTCCTAACTCACAAGCTATTTGCAATTGATACCCTTTGTCAAAGAGAAAACCAGACTCCCCTGATGAAGTGTTATTGGGTATGTCAACTATCCTCCAAGGCAGGTCCCATGTCCAGGAGCAGCTGGACACCCCAAAATGAGTTTGATGCATTTTTTTGGTAGACTTTTTGTTTTGTTTGTTTTATATGTTGGGGCATTTTTTTTGTCTTATTGGTCTTTTGTTTACTTGTTTATGTTTTTGTTTTTGTTTTTCTGTTAGTTTTTTTTGTTTTTGAAAATGAGAGAAATGACATAAAGTTGGATGGGTAGGGAGATAGGGAGAACCTTGGAGGAGCTGGGAAAGGGAAAACATGATCAAAATATAATGTATAATAAATAAATAAATGTGACTTATCTTTATTTTAAGTAAGCATTCACAATTTATTTAATTTTTATTTGGGAGTATTTTTTTAAATTTTTAAAAGACATTCACCAAATTTCATAGACTCCAAGGTCCCATAAGCCAAGGACCAACTCCAGCCCGTCCACCCTGTCCTCTTCCTCGGTTCTTGTCCATTCCCACTAAGTTCTTGGGATTCAGGGTATGATTTTCTTTTCTAGACTTTTGGTTTTGAGTTTTCATGCACCAGTTGAATGCTGGCTCTTGGTCAGTCTCTCTGGCCATACCCTACTCCTAAAGAAACCATGTACCTCTGATGCCATCATTCCCTTGCCCTCCTTATCTTCTACCACAGTGCACAACTCATCACGGCCTCTCAGATATCCTACCTTGGGTTTTCTTCATTTAATGCACTGTGAAGTTAAAACCCATTGCTTTCTTTCAGAGTAGACGTTGCATCAATCTTCTGAGATAGTGGATCCTGTCCTCCTACAAATAGTTTGTTTTGCTGCATTTGTCTTATACTAGTGTTGGAACCAAGGATGAAAACTCTATTCCCCCTGTTCATTTCCCCTGTTCAAGCAAAGTTTGTCCCCCTCTTCCATCTTGGACAGCCCCACTGCAGTCCGTGCTCATGTCTTAGTCAATAGTGGTAATTCTTCCTCATCTCTTAAATAAAATATCTAATAGACTTCATAGTCTATCCTTTTATTCTTAGACATAGAGAAAAAAGTATAATTCCTTGGTTGCTTATTGTTATAGGAATGTCATTTCTACAATTAGTTCGCAGACACTATATAACCATAAGAATTAGGTTTTGCCAGAGAAGCAGAACCACTAGGAAGCGATAGGTATGTATCTATTTATCTTCTCCTTCTGTGTCTGCCTGTGTGTGTCCTCTGACCCCAGAACTTATTGACTTAAAGACTAGGGAATTGCATCATGTTTTCATTGCACAGGTTAAGAAGCATGAATCTGCAGAGGCAACCAATAGGCTGGAGAGTTTGATCCTAAAGTCAGTCTGGAGGCAAGATTCTCTCATTCTCCAAGGACTTAATTTTCATCTCTCGCAGCTTCATCTCACTGGATGAAGCCCACCCACATAATGGAAGGTAACCTGTTTTATTTAAAGGCTACTGACAAGCATTGCTCTCATTTAAAAAATACCTTTCCAGACATGTTAGAATGTTGTCTGACCAGCATGGTGTGATATTGCCAAACTGACACATGGCACACTATGACACCCACCGAAACTTTGGTCCTCATGGAAAAGTAAAGTTTGTCCCCCTCTTCCATCTTGGACAGCCCCACTGCAATCTGTGCTCATGTCTTAGGAGAGGGCTGAGTAACTACTCCTTCCCCCCACTCAGTAGGATAGACTGCCTGTGACTTAGCGTGGGGCAGATAAGGGGCAGGGATGCCCACTCACAGATAATGTAGCTCGTACATTCTAGATTCAGCAGGTAGTTGAAACTGGCTGCTCGTTTCAAGTGATCTTCAGAGAAATCCCTTGGCGCTGGTGTCTTACATGATATCCGAGATGCAGTCTCCAGCTCCTAGGTCTGGGCACAGATCCCTTCTTGACTCTGGACATCTGGGACTTCAGTGATTCCTCTTCCCTGAAGGCAGCCCTCCTGGTGGGACTGAGAACATCTGGCAGCTGTCCGCTGTTCTGTGTCGTCCACAGAGAGCTACAAACAATATGCATAGGACTTCGACTTGACAAACTCCCACCTCAACCCCGTTACAAGGAACAAATCCTTTCTTCATTAAACCTTTTGTACTTTCTGATACCGTTGTGACCTCACAAAGAGTGAGGTGCTGAAGCATAGCTCAGTTTCTGGTGACTTTCTCTGTTAGTAATACAAGATGCTTCATGCCTCCCTAGGGTCAGTGATAGCTCTTATTATGAGCCCTGGGTTGAAATAGACTTTGCCTCCTTGCTCTATATTCAGGGTGTTGTCAGAGGTGTTTATCTGATTGTTTTCCTTCTTGGAGCACATCAAGAGCCCATCACTGTTGAGGGCTCAGTCTGAGTCCTCACATTTCACCCAGGCCTTCTCCTTCCTGTTAAACATCCAGTATTTGACTAGTATTTTTCCATTTAATTCTGCAAGATGCCACCAAAATCCCCTCTCTGCCATGTATCAGAGCAAGGGTTTCCAGTGCTAGCTCAGAACATCTACCGTCAGCATGCTCGTGTTGCAGAGTGACAGACAGAGTCCTGAATTGGAGAGTAAGAGGACCTGGCTCTGCTCCTAATAGCAGTGTAACTTGGAGCAATGGCTACACGTCCTTGCATTTTCACTTCTCTCAGCTCTTACTATGGTGGGAAAAGATTATCAGAATAATGTCACATGGCCATTGTCGTGATTAGAGACACCATACACACATACCACACATACCCTGCCTAGCCTTGCGTGGCTATAGGATGATACTCTCCAGCAATTTTGACTAAGGGTCAGAAGGTGGCATGGAAGAGGGAGGCAGATGGCTCTTCTTTCTCTGGTCTACGGCAGAAAGATCACGTGCACCACATGTGAACAAGGAACTCAAGCATGCTGCTGAGATAGCTCACTTACAACCCACCTTGTCTGCAACTTGGTTAACTTAATACACATCAGAGAATTGTTTTTCTTCCTAGTTGGACTTTTTGACTTTTTCCCTGAGAAATGTTCTGTAGTTTACAGTCAAGGGCTGCAGAGGAGTGGGAGCTATGGCTAGGGAACCCCATCTCTCAGTAAGTAGAGGCTAGGTGGAAGTACCTATTTGTAGGTTGTCAAAGTTTCTGGGCTGGAAAGGTGGCTCAGTGGTAGGAAGCAGTTGCTGTGCAATCATGAGGATGAGAGTTCTGATCCCAGCACTCACATAAGAAGCCGGGCATCCTGGGCACACCTGAAACCCCAGCCCCACGGTGGGTGGGGACAGGAGATGACTGGAGCTCACTGGCACCTAGTCAAGAAAATGTGAGCTCCAGGCTCATGGAGAGACGCTGCCTCAAAAGAATAGGCATAGATAAGGATTAGTGAAATAAGAGGCCATGGATGTGAAAAAGAATGGAGAGAGGTAGATGAGAGGATTCAGAGGGAGGAAAGGGAAGGGGAACTGTCATAATTATATTATAATCTCCAAGGAATGTCAAATATGTCTTTAAAATTTATTAAAAAATAGACAGAGAATCAGAAGTGGATGGCATTCTCTTTAGGCCTCTACATATGTATGTACTCAGCCTCCCTGGGTACATATACTCACAAGGAATCATACACATACATTTCTTTCAGCATGATTTAATTTACTGTGGCCAGAAAGCATAGTTAAATTCTTTTCTTTTGTGGGTTTCATGACCCAATGATAGTTTATTATGATGAAAGTTCCTTCGTACAGGAAAATGATGTTTATTGTGTTATTATTGAGTGGAGTAGTCCCTGTGTTTGAAATAGTCACTTTAGTTCTCTACGTTCGTGGCTATTTTCCATCTAATTGTTTGATTAATGAGTGAAGGACTGTTGAAGTCTCTGCTTCTAATTCTGAATTTATCCAGTCCTCCTTTTCACCCTCAGCATTTGCTTCATTCATCTTGAAGCTTTATTGTTAAGAGTAAATATGGGAGAGTTCTTGATGATATTTTTTACTATCATTTTACAACCGTTTTAGTCTTAGTTACATTTTTGTTCTTAAATCCGAAAAACTATCTCATATTAGTGTAGAGCATTATTTTTTTCTTGTTTTCTCTTTTCTTTCTGTCCCTTCTTTCCTTCTTTTTTTCATTCCATTTCTTCTTCTTCCTTTGCCTATTATTTTAAAGGGATGACACCACTGTGTTGCTCAGGTTGGCCTCAAAGTTGTGATCTTTCTGTTTCAGCCCCCTATAGACATGAGTCTCTGGGTCTGTTTTGTAAGATTTATTTTGATTTATTTATGCATGGCAGATCACCAATTCCCTTCTACTTTTACCTAGTTACATAAGCAGAGTTTCTAGAAGATAATGTGCATCCCAGTGGGTTATTCTTTCTTTGCTTTTCTGATATCCTCCAGCTGTGATTTGGTATGCTTAGGTCATGTGATTTACAGCATGGCTACATTACCCACTTTAAGTTCTTTGGTAACTCTAACATTGGTGTGACTTCAAAGCTACAATCTGAGCTGGGCGGTGGTGACACATGCCTTTCATCCCAGCACTCAGGAGGCAGAGGCAGGCAGATCTCTGTGAGTTCAAGGCCGGCCTGGTCTATAAGAGCTGGTTCTAAGACAGGCTCCAAAGCTACAGAGAAACTCTGTCTCGAAAAAACAAAAAACAAAAAAGCTACAATCTGTAAATTTTCTATTCTTTATATGTATGTGTGTGGTTTGTGTGGGGGTTTGAGGGGTATTTCCCTGCTTCTTTGTAGAGATATTAATTTTGGATTATAACCTGGGCAATTTACACTACAAAGCCCTGGATCTTACTTTAATTCTTACAAGAATTTTGAATTTGTAGTTCTAGTTGTTGTTTTGGCAACAAACATTAGATCAAGTTTGTGCCACAAATTCTGGCCTATTTCATCTTCTGGTTTCTGGTTTCAGCATAGTTCTGTTTTTATTGCTATGTAGGCTGTCCCATGGAATAGCCCTTGAGTCTGTAGCTCAGTTCTCAGAGCCTGTGATATGCTTAGCAGGGGCAGATTTAAATGTGTAATAGAGGCAGCTGGGCATTCACATTATGACTTTATTGGAATCCTTTTCTTGGTCTCTTCCATCTTTATCACTTACCAAAACCTAGGGCTTCCTTCTTCAGTTCTCTGGTCAGAAGTCTGGATATTTAGCTTCCCACTTGAACGTCCCACAACTAAGGACACTCTCAGGACCAAATAGCAGCAGAATAAAGAGATTGTAGAAAGGATTCAGCAATGAGAATTCGCTGAAAAAAGAGTCTTAGAACTATAGCTATGTTGAGTGGACAGAAGAGTTTTCTGGGCCTTCCTGCTGTCATTGTGTTGCTGTTAGGGACCACCAGTGTCTAAGGGGAGCACTCCTGTAGGAAAGCAGAGAAGGGAACTTTCCCTTGATGCTTGTTATGTCCATACCTAGTGAGAACTTTTGGCATCCAGGCTGTCTTTGATTCAAAATGAATGATACTGAAGGGAAGAATGGTTTAGTAACCACCGGATCAGTGGTACTTCAACCCACCTACTACTGTCCATGTGTTTAAGTCCAGATAGCTCTTCCGTGCATTCAATGGGAGTTTCATAGGTGCATTCAATGGGAGGCACATCATGGAATGTGTTTAGTCTGTCTCTCCAAAATCAGAGACACAACTTATGTTTTAAATATCTTTTGTAATTATAAATGTAACATCCATTTATTGTTGCTAGTACAGAATAGACACATTAGGCAATAAAAATAACCCATCATTGTGAGCGTTCATCTAGCGTCTGTTGATTTGGATGTGAGCAGAGTTAGACTGCACTGTGCCGGCAGCTTTGCGCTGGCTGCTTTTCCTTGTCACTTAATGCGTCATGGGACTATTTCCATGGTAATCTACATCCCTCTCCAAGATCAGTGTTCAAAATTGCATAGTGAACATTCCTTTACTTGCCGCATCCTTTTTATCTTCTTTTGTGTGCAAGCGTGTTTCTCATAATTAAGCATTTAAGATGTACAGTTCTGTTGGTTGCTGCTAGTGGGTAAGTACCTAAAGAAAGCAATCAAATTCTCTTAAAACCTTGAATCATAAAAAAAAACAACCAAAAACCTATGCTATTTTATATGCCTGCTTCTTCTGCCATTTGGTAAAATTTATGCCTAGAAAAAAGAACTGCATTTTGCAGTGCAATGAATGGAATTCTTAAAACTAATTTAGAGGGAGCCATTTACACACACACACACACACACACACACACACACACACTAGCACTTCACATTTAAGCACAGAGAACTCCATCTGGGGTTCTATGCCTGAAAGAGGAGCAGACAGTGTTGTGTTTTTAAGAATGAGGGCACAGCATTATTTTTGTTTGTCTCTTTGCCTTAGCCCCTGCCACACATGATAAAAATTCTACTGTGTCTGCACAATAGAGATAAGACGCTGGGGAAGTGCTTGCAGATGGTGGTGGTTAGGGGGAAAAAAAAGGAAAAGCCACAAAGAACACTTTAATTAAGTCTTCCTCTCGCTCTTATTAAAATTCGGTGAAGATTACCAGGGAATTTGTGCTCTATCTCAGGAACAAATCATAACAATTTCATAAGGCTACCCCAGGCTGTCTGAAATATAGTTTATTATTTTTCTATGATTCGATAAATCGGAAAATGTATTTGAAAAAACTTCAACCCACTCTTAGAATGCTCAAAGTCATGGCTGCCTGTTTTATTGACACTATTAGAGAACTGCCTGGAAGTTGACCACTTACAATAATAGTGTAAGGGCAAAAATATTTACATACACACATATACATCTCTCTGTGTGTGTGTATTTGTAAGAGATTTGTTCTAGGATCCTGTCAATTAGATTATGAAAAATAATGTAGTATTTCTATGTAACCTGTGCATATCTTCCTGTAGCATGGATAATATAAATCCAGAGACAGATATTGGGGTTCAACCTGAAGATCAGAAAAGCAAAGCATCCAAGCCACTAGAGAGCTCTTACCTCTGAGAAATCCTCAGACTGAAAAAGAACGAGTTCCTGTATCATCCTGCCTTATATTCCTCTCTAGTGTTTGGATTAAAGGCATGTGACTCCTGAGTACTGGGATTGAAGATGTGAGACACCACTGCCTGGCCTTTAGTGGCTTAGTTTTATCTTCTTGTCTTCAGGACAGTTTTATCTATTAAAATATGAATGAAATATCACTACATTTTTCTGTATAACATATATGTTGGAATCTATATGTTATATATTCTATTTTTTATGTATAGTTGGTTGAATTTATGGTGTAAGTCTGTAGTTATCTATACCAACTGTCTGTCTGTGTGTGTTGCACACATGAAAATGATTTCATCTATGGTATTCCATCAGAAGATAACTCAAAATTCACTGAAGAGTTCAAAGGCTCATTGAAAATTACTTGAATACATTGTAGAATATTCTGGTTTGATATAAATAATCCTAAGTCACAGAATTTTACAAGGATTTTTGAGGGTGTTGCATATTGATATGAAACACTTATAGGTAATCAGTGTGGAACCTGGCATTCTGGAAGCAAACGGACCTGGAATTGGGGGTCTGGCAAGTAATATTAAAAGATCATTCTAGTGAGTAATATTTATTGATATTTTAAGGGAATTTTTTATATTGACCTCTTGCCAAACACTCTATATTTTATATCTTTATCAATATTAGATTAGTTTTATTGTTTTCTCAGGTAAGGAAATAAAGCTGCAGAAACTGTAAAAGAAGAGGCCTAAAGTCCCACAGTTGCTAAATTCTGAGTTCAGGCTTGAACCTATTTCTTTGACCTCAAGGCTCCGTTTTTATTGACTCCCCTCTCCTGGGTTCCAGACCTCCCAACTGTGCTCAGTGGATCTCACATCAGTTCTTGATTTCTAGATTCCATCCTGGTCTTGCTTTACTTGGGAGATGCATCTCTGTCGAAATGTTTTCAAAAGAGACAAGCCCCGACTTATCTTTCCTTTTGCTGTGGTACAGTTTGAAACAACGCACAGACGCTAGGGCTAAAAGAAATGGGTTTGCCTGAAAAATATACTTCATTTTTATTCTCCTCTGCACATTGGGGAGAACCTGCTTGAAACACAGAGCTGGAGTCCTCTGCCTGTTCCAGGAAGGATACTGAGCCTTGCAACTTCCTCCAGGGACTTTGATTCCCATAAAAGAGCCACGAGGAAATAAAGACAAAACTGGCCGTCACACGGGGTGAGAGTGTTTGGGAAATAAACAAAAATTGTCTACTGGAAAAGAAACACAGCAAAAAAGAGTGAGGGACAGGCATAATAAACTTGCACGCGAAAGTCATAATCAGGCTATGATAGGAGCGAGGGGAACTGGAACTGGGACAAACACAGGAAGAGAGGTGGAAAGAAAAGAAGCATCCACCGTGGTCATTCACTGCATCAACTGTCAGACCCCCCAGAATGAGGACGAAATGTTGGCAGTATTTTTGCGGCTTCCACAGTTGGTCTGTGGATGTGTTCAGGGCTGGGTTGCCTGGGTCCCTGCTGCAGACGCGCAGACGTAGAAGTACAGGCCCCTTCCAAATGTGTGCTTTCGTCTGTGCAGCTGCTTAGCGTCTCTTACTTGCCACTCCAGTTTATCTTTTTTATTGGGTTTTAAAAATCTCAGTTGCCAATGCAAAGTCTTCCACTGGGAGCCCTGGAGTTTGAAAGTACAGATCTCCGTGTAAGTAGAGGAGAGAACATGTAGATAAAATGGGGAAAATATCCTACAGGGACATGAAGGGATTTTTTTAATTATTATTTTTCTTTTACTTCTATTTAATCATTTGAGAATTTCACCCATGTGTATAATGTGCACTCACCAAATCCACTTGATTTCCTCCCTGCTAGGTCATCTTTTGCCCCACTGCGTGTGCGCGTGTGCGCGCGCGCACACTCACACACACACACACACACACACACACACACACACACACACACGGACACACACACACACATCTCCCACTGAGTCCAATTAGTGTTGCCTCTATGTGCATGGGTATAAAACCATCTACTGGCACATGGCTAGACCTCTCAAGGGCCACATCCCTGAGGAAAACTTAATCTCCCTCCACCAGCAGCTATCAGGGCCAATGACTCCTCAAATAGGTGGGCAACTCCACGAGCCCCCTACTCCATCCATGCTGAGACTTTGGCTGGCTTAATATTTTGCAGGCCCTAGTTTCTATTTTTAGTAACTTTGTTTTATATTCATTCATAAATGCAAATGTTTTATATATTGTCTCTCTGAAAAAATACTCGACCTAATCCATATTATTTATACCTATGAACATTTCTTTTTAATGTCTTTTTTTACTGCCAATCAATTACAAAAATTTGGGTTTCATTATGTTTCATAAATGTATGTAATATACTTTGATTGTTTTCAATCACCCATTATCATACCACTCTTCCTCACTTAACTGTTTTCCGTCCTCTCGCTCGTGTGTTATCTCCACTGTGTTCTTTATTTATTTAGTTATTATTGTTAAATGTATAAATACATAAAAATATTGTTCATCTGTTTTTTAGGGCTGACCACGTGGTACTGGATAACTACTTAAAGGGGAGACTGGCCTTCAACGGGAGCAGCGGAAGAGAGGGGGAGGCAGACAGGCAGAGAAGCAGAATGAGAGAGAAAAATGCAGAGGGGGGAGGGAAGAAGGAGGTGGGCAGCACCCTTTCAAAAGGGAACATAGTAAATGGGCACAGGAGGTGCTCTTAGTGGCCGTGTTATGCCCAAATCTGCAAAGTTCCCCAAAAGCCAACAAGGAGACCAAGTCAAGTCCCGTATGTAAAAGCAAAGAGCCTTTATTTTAAGCAAGTTTGCAAACTCTGTCTCTCCGCATGTCCAATGTATTGGAATAAAAGGAGAGTCCGAGCTCAGAGTTGGATTTTTATAGTAGTAAGGTGGAGGTGAGGGGTTTCTGAGGTTCAGGACCCCTGATTGGCTGACATTTGTCTAGGGGTGTCCTGGTGAGTGTGTACTGGCAGGTGATCCTATCTACAGTGGTTGGAACATTAGGCGTTTCCTTTGGATGCTCTGTTCTTGGGTGGTGTTCAGGTAATATATGTTTGTGGTTCTTCCTGCAACCAGGTATTGCCTCAGGGTAAACTACTGAGACTCAGGCCTCCATTAAACTTATCATTTGCTGAGTCCTACTCTGGCAGGTGATAATGGTTGGAAGTAAAGAACTTCCTTTGGGTGATCTGTTCATATTTAGCTTATCATGGCTGGCTCCTACAGCTGCAGCTAAGGTCGTATCCTGTCAGAACCCAATCAGGCCAGTACAGATGCCTGAATACTAACAATGATCAAAATACAATGATTGCTGTATGGAAATACCACAATGAAATGCACTATTTTTTAGGATAACTAGAAACTTAATTTAAAATGAACTCCTGGAGAGAGGACTCAGTTAAGAGAATTTGCTGCTCTAGCAGGGAGTCTGGGTTGGGTACCCAGCATTTACATGGTCACTTACAACTGCCTGTAACTCCAGTTCCAGGGAACTGCTCACCTCTCCTGGATTCCACAAACATTGTGTGCACATATATATATGTACACAGGCAAACACTTATACACATAAAATAAAAATAAATCAATATTTTTAAAAAGAGAGAACTCTTTTTGCTTACAGTGCACGGTCATGGATCACAACAAAGAGGATGTATTTTGAGAAAAAATTTTTTAGGTAATTTCATCACAAGGTGAACATTGCGTGAACACTACAGCACACAGTTACACAGAACTCTGCTTTACAGGCCTGTCTCCGTTGGGGTTTTTATTGCTGCAAAGAGACCCCATGACCACTGCAACATTTAATTGTGGCAGCACCCTGCTTATAGATTCAGAGGTTCAATCCATTATCATCATGATAGGAGACATGGGAGTGTGCAGCCAGACATGATGCTGGCTACATCTTGACCAGAAGGCAGCAGGAAGTCAATTGACTCACTGGTCTGTATCCTGCACATAAGAAACCTCAAAGCCCACCCTCACAGGGACACACTTCCTCCAATAAGGCCATACCCATCCAACAAAGCCATACCTCCTAATAGTGCCACTCCCTATGAGATTGGGAGCAGGGGCAATTACATTCAAACTACCACAAGGCCCAATTGCTTTATACCTCTTCCATTTAAAAATGGGATGCTACTCTGTGTATCCTTCTTTATTGCTTGGTGGCTCAGATGACACCAGCTCATGATGACCAGCTCAGGTCACGTGGTAACATGGCCCACTGTCAAACATTCAGTTCCTAATAAGGCCCAAGAACAGACAAAAGACAGTCTTTCAAAGGTAGACTAGATGCCTGCTGATGCTGGTAGAGCCTTGCTCTAGACCTCCAAAGGCCTCCCCTGTGATTCACTATAGGGGCCTGACAAAGGCTGCAAACAGCATCCCTATTGTCTACTCACACTTCAGATACTATCAGATCTGCTAGATCGTATGGTATAATTGGTAGAGCAGCCTCCACAGCAGCCTGAACCTGTAAAAGAGCCTTCTTTTCTTCCAAGCTCCAGTCAAAGCTAGCAGCTTTCAGGGTATTAGATAGATAGCCTGGAATAATACACCCAAGTGTTGTAGAATACGATTTTAACCAGGCAAAGATGTCTTACATTTGTTTATGCTGCAGAATGTCACCGTGTAAAGGTAGGCTACATTTGTTTAATGATGTAAAGATGTGTGTTTAATTATGTACGGCTGTGTCACATTCACTTCACCTCGCCTGCCTAAGGTACCTGACTGATCTAATAAAAAGCTGAACAGCCAAAAGCTAGGCCGAGAGAGGAGAGGCAGAGCTGGTGGGCAGAGAGAATAAATAGGAGGAGAAATCTAAGGATGGGAGAGAAGAACAAGAGGAAGAGAGAAGAGAATGAGGAGAAAGAAGGGGACACAACTGGGGCATGAACTCAGGCAGCTGGCACCCAGGCAGGCATGAGGAGCAGTGAAGGTAAGATGTAAAGAAGGAAAGAAAAGTTAAAAGCACCAAGTCAAAAGTTAGATAAAGAGAAACAGTTTAATTTAAGTTAAAAGAGCTACTGAGAAAGGAGCCTAAACTAGGCTGAGCATTCAAAACGAATAATAAATCTCCATGTCATGGTTTGGGAGCTGGTTGGTCGCCCAAAAGAAAAAGCCTTGTATAATTTAGCACCCACAGTGGCGCTCCCACTTACCTGGGATTAAGAGCTCCATGCTCTACCAACTTAGCTAGCAGGGCCATGTGAAAATGAGAATGTTCACCAGGGCATTTTCCAACTTATTGCTATCATTTCCATGCTACACCCATGCCAGTCCAGAAACTTAGTGCTAATTATATAGAAAAGGGGGAGCTGTTGGGGACTGCAGACCCTCAGACCCTGAATTTTCTATGACCCCTTGCCTGCCAGAGTAAGCAGCTTGCTTTCCTATGCTTGCAGCTGCTCTGAGTTTGAGACTCTCATGAGTTCCTGATGGCAGGGGAGTTTTTTCTGGTGGGCTTGCAGCTGAAAAGTCCTGAGAGCTTGGGCATGGCCATTAAGATGCCCTGAAACACAATAAAGGAGGCACTCTTGTTTCAAGGATGACTCTCTCTCTCTCTCTCTCTCTCTCTCTCTCTCTCTCTCTGTGTGTGTGTGTGTGTGTGTGTGTGTGTGTGTGTTTCAGTCTCCAGCCTCTTGTCTGACTTGGGAACCATCCCATGGTAGACTGGCGATACGATACAGGTGGACTGTACAGTGCCCAAGGGTCATGCTGCTGCCAAGGGACATGTGTGGGTCTGTGGTCCTGCTGCATGTGCAATCTGATGATGCTCATGGCCTGTGTTAGCATGGGGGGGTCATTGGAACCATGCTGTGCTGAGCCAGTCCTACCGTTCATTGGCCCTGGGATAACTGGCCCTGCACCGCAGCTGGATACTGTAGAGGTAGCACTGTCTCTACCTCTCAGGGGAGATCTGGCACCCTGACACTCAGGAAAGATGGCCCCATCTCTCACCATGGGCATGTACCTTACCTGGGCAGCACACTAGAGGGATGCAGATGAACTGACCCTGAGGGCATGAAAGCAGGAGAGCTGACTCTCTCCCCCTCATCTGCCATGTGGTGGCATGGGTAAGGGAAAATTCCCTCTCCCCTCACCCATTGCCAAAGGTGGCAGGTAAGAGAACTGGCGCTGGGGTCATGAGAATGGGAGCGATAGCCCTGACCCTCACCAGCTACTGAAGATACCCACAGGAGAACAGGCCCTGCATCCTGCCTGGGCAGTGCACTGGAGCTGACCCTGTTGTTGGGAGGGGGTGCAGGTAAGTCACTGTGAGGGTGTGAGAGCAGGAGAGTTGACCCTACCCCTCCTCATATATCTCCTACAGCAATTGGGAGAGAGGGCCCTGCACTTCACCCGGGGAAAACAGTAGAGCTGGCCCTGGTGATGTGAGTGTGGATGAGCTGGATCTGAAGACCTGAGGGCAGGAGAACTGACCACTCCTTGTCGCAGGCTGCATTGGGGGAGCTAGCGGAGCAGTGCTGGAGAACCCCCCCAGGTAGTAATGATGAGGGAATCTGGTGATCTGACCAACCCAGCCACCACCCAGGCCACAGATCTAAAACAGGATCTTCGTAACACCGGACAACAGCAGGGTAGCCAGTAGGAACCCCAGCGAGAGCTCATTACCAGTAGTGTAGCAGAAGCCAGAGGCCTCGAGCCAGAGCAATGACTCATGGCAATGAACACTTTCAAGTAAAGATGGATGGACTAAAGGGTAAACTGTGTGACTCAATGGGCCACACTACAGTTCCCACAAGGAAATTCTTTTCCCTTTTTATTTGTTTGTTTTGTTAGTTTTTGGGTTTTTCTTTTAAATTTTTTGCAGGGGGTGGGGTGTTGCAAGGGCAGAGGGTAGACACAAGGGGAAGGAGAGAAAAGTGGGATTGTAAGGCACGGTGTGAAAATGACAAAGAATCAACTGAAGCTAATAAAAAAGGAAGCACATTGTTTAATTCTCTCCTCTTTCCTCTTCCTCTGAAGGGCACCAACAACAGTGACAGTCTGGGAGCAGCAACAGCCTGAGAAAGTCAGGGAGAGGTGATTTGAGGGCACTGGCGTGCCTTCTCTCTGTGGCAATTCCCCAGTAAAAAGCCAATGGGGGATGCTTCTGGAGGTCTGGGCAGAGGGGTACAAAGTCAACATAAACTCAATTTGAGCAGAGACTGGCATGTATGGTGTTTGCAAGCAATTGATTCCTGAACAGGCAGCACTGACTGGAGCAATTTGGACAAAGATCTTTCAGGAAAGAACACTAGGTTTTCAGGGGTCCAGACCATCAGGCCTTTAATGGATGTGAAAAGCGTGACACTGGGCTTCCACTCACCTCATCCAGTGGGGAGAAGTAGAGTCTGGACAGTATGGTCCTTGCTCTTGAGGACAAGTGATCATTCTTGCATCTAGGCACTATGTCATGGTTTACAATGGCCTTCCATACAAGTCATTCATTGATCTGTTGACCGAGTTTTCTGTCCTGCCCAGTTCCCACAGTCATTAAGTCCCAAAGAAATCACACAGAGGTCTACATTAGTTATAAACTGATTGGCCTAGTAGCTCAGACTTCTTATTAACTAATTCTTATAACTTATATTAGCCCATTATTCTTGTCTATGTTAGCTACATGGCTCGGTACCTTTTTCAGTGGGGCAGTCACATCTCTTTGCTCTGTGTCTGGATCATGACTACAGACTGCAGAATCCTCTTCCCAGAATTCTCCTGTTCTCATCGCCCTGCCTCCACTTCCTATCTGGTTGTCCTGCCTGTACTTCCTGCCTGGCTACTGGCCAATCAGCGTTTTATTAAAATATGATTGACAGGGTACAATCCATTGTCCTACAGCATTGATCTTCATATAGGCTGGGCCAAGTAGGCATTACTTCTTCCACCACGAATAGAAACAGAATGTGAGAAGTTGGGAAATGAACAGAAGAAGACAAGCGAGTTTGGCATTGAACTTGAATGTTGGGGCTCATGGTCTCATGGCACAAATATGTGGTATGCTCCGCTGGGCTGTTCTGTGCCATTGCAAGATACTAGACAGTCATCTTACTTGTCTGGACATCTCAGGCTCATGAAATCCCTTAAGCCAATCACCCTCAAGGCCCTCTGTATCTTTGGTTCTGCATCTGTGGGTTCAACCAACAGGGTAGAAAATATTTGGAAAAATTAGTTGTATCTGCTCTGAAGGTATACAGATTTCTGGTTATGATTTCCTAAGAGCAGATATGCACATAGCATCTATTTCATTAGGTGACTCCACGACTCCTAGAGATGACTTAAAGTATACATAGTACAGGCATAGGATTCATGAAAACACTATACCATTTTACATAAGGAAACTGATCACCTGTGGATTTGGGAGAAGGTTCCTGCACCCAACCCTCTGAAAATATTGAGGGGAGATCAGGTAATATGCGATGGTTACCATGCAAGGTGCAGGCCTTCATAATTTAAAAGGACACAGGGGCCAGAATGCTTCTTCCTCAGAAAATCAGAAGAATGTAGTTGAAGGTCAAGGATGCTGAAGTAGTTGCTGTTTGAAGTTAGTCCAGAGGACATTGAAATATATGGCACATATATGAGGAGCTGGCTGGGGAGGCTCCTGAAAGCACAAATCCCTACAGTAGTACTTTGGGACCCACAGTCTATCCAGGGCGTGGGTGAAGAAGACACACATATTTTATTCATTCATTTATTTATTCTTCCTTCCTTCCATCCTTCCTTCCATCCTTTCTTCTTTCCTCCCATCCATCCTTCCTTCCTTCTTTCCTTCCTTCCATCCTTTCTTCTTTCCTCCCATCCTTCCTCCCATCCTTCCTTCCTTCCTTCTTTCCTTCCTCCCTTCCTCCCTCTCTCCCTCCCTCCCTCCCTCCCATCCTTCCTTACTTCCATTCATCCTTCCTCCCTTCCTCCCTCCCTCCCTTCAATTCTTTCATTGCCACATAAGCTGAGGGTACCTGTTTTGGGGGTGACTTGCCTTTCAGCCATGGTGGAGTGAAGATGAAAGATCCATGTTGATCTTGCTGTTTGTACACAAGTCATCTGGCTTCATGAGATGGACGTATTTGCACTTCAAAAGAGTAGGATGACTTCAATAAGGTGTACCATGTCCCTGCTTCTCAACCTTGCCAGAAAGTAACATTTTGGTACTCAAGCTGCAGTGCCAATTTTCTTAGCTGCATTTTTGTAAGGTGTAAGGAAAAAGATGTTCATACAGTTGTACCCACTGTCAAAGGTCACATTCTAAGAGTCCCAGAAGATCCCTAAAAATGGACATATTACTAAACCTTACTTACACTGTGTTTTTTTCTATGTTGACAGACCTATCATCATATATGTTGCATGCAGTAAGAGATTAGTAGTATTAGGTTTCCAAACCCTTCAAATGTCCTTTAATTTTAGATGTCTCTCTCTGTATCCCCTCCCTTGTCCCCCATGCCATCCCCATTTGATCCTCCTATGGATCGATAACTCTCTATTCTAATTTCTCTTTCATAAAGAAATCTATCTGCTTTCCCACAGTCCCTTAGTTTCTACCTGATCTCTGTGACTGTATGGATTATAGCTTGGTTATCAATGACCTAACAGCTAATAACTACATATAAGTAAGCACATATTTGTCTTTCTGGGTCTGGGATACCACACTCAGGTTGTTTTTTCTAGTTTCATCCACTTACCTGTGAATTTCATGATCTCATTTTTTTCAACTGCTGAGTAATATTCTATTGTGTAAATGTACCACATTTTCTTTACCCACTTTGTGGTTGGGGAACATCTAGGTTGTTTCCAATTTCTGGCTATTATGAAAAGAGCAGCAAAGACATGGTGAACAAGTATCTTAAGTGGTGAAATGAACCATCCTTGTAGCATATGACCAACAGTGGTACAGCTGGATCTTCAGGTAGATCTGTTCTCATCTTCCTGAGGAGCCACCATACTGGTGTTCATAGTGTCTATGCAAGCTTGCAGTCCCACAACCAGTGGATGAGTGGATCCCTTTTCCATGTCTTTTCCAGCATGAACTGTAACTTGTTTTATTGATCTTAGCCATTAGGATGTGTGTAAGATGAAATCTCAAAATAATTGTGATTTGCATTTCCCTGATGGCTAAAGATGTTGAACATTTTTAAAGTGTTTAAATTTCTTCTTTTGAGAATTCTCCATTTAGATCTGGACCCCATTTTAGCTGGGTTTTGGTTTTCTTAATATCCAGGTTTTCTGAGTTCTTTATGTATTTTGGATATTAGCCCTCTATTTCAGACGCATGATAATCAATAAAGGGGAAGAGAGAGCCATAACTGACTATATTTTGCCACCAAATGAAGCTTCCAGTAAAGTAATTGTGCTACATCTAATTGAGTTGTTGGCCAAAGGGTTCCTATGGGAATCCCCAAACAATTCAGGCTGTTGCCAAGACACCAGGTTGCTCTCCATTAATTGATGGCAAGGCCATTGCTGACAACACCTACTCACAGTCATTTAACATGAAGAAGTCAAGATGCTGCCTACCCAGAGCTTCACCTCTATGTTCTAGTGTCTTTGGTACAGGAAGGTCCTCTCCATGATACCAAAAGAGAAATGTAAACACCAAGCCAGCCACAAGACCTTTGATCTACAATGGTGTCCTGCCTACAAAATATGCTAGTACAATGTTGGTACAAAATTTGTGCAAATAACCAACCAATATCAGACTTGATTTAAGGCACACTCCATGAGATGGAACCTACACTGCTTGGGTGACCAAGAACCTGAGACTAGAGAGCCCAGGGAACTAGGGAGAAATCACAGAGTGGTCAACAACAACAAAAATGTAGCAATAAACAACTCCTAATGACATCCCGTTAAACCCTTAGATCTGTGCCTTGCTCAGTCATCATCAAAGAAGCTCCCTATTGCAGCAGATGGGAAACAATACAGGGACCCACAACCAAACAACATGTAGAGAGTGAGAGACTTCGGAGCACTCAGTCCTAAATGGCCTGTCCTCATTCTTCATTGAATCCCTCCCCCTGGGGGCTCAGGGAACCCAGAAGAAGAGGAGGTGGAAAAGTGGAAGGTCTAGAAGGGATGGAGGAACCAAGCAAACAAGGCCCTCTAAGTCAACATGATTATAGTTCATATGAACTCCCAGAGACTAAGGCAACATGTACATGTATATTATAGCTTCCAATTTTGTGTTTTTTTATGGGATTCCTTAGTGTGGGAATGAGTGGGTCTGTACCTTGTGTCTTTCCTTGGGCTCTTTTCCTTCTGTTTGTGTTTTGTCCAATTCCAATGTGTTTGTTTTTGCTTAATCTTATTATATTATATATTATTTTACTATTAAAAAAGCACTTAACAGAAATAAAATTGAACTATTAATACAGTATACAATAATGAAGTTTTACAGGCGTCTTTTTAATTTTCCATTTAATATTTAAAATATGATGCTTTTATTATTCTTTGAGAATTTCATACATGTGTACGATTCATTTACTATGTTGATATTTACTTGATTGTAGACAATGGAAATCATTGAAAATAAAACTGGATAAGAAGACTCTACTTTACACTCACACATACACATATACACACTCATGTACATACACACACATACACACATATGCACCCACATATACATATCACATATGCACACAAGCACACACTCACAGACATACACACAAATATACACCCTCACTCATAAGTACATACATACATACACTCACACACACACACACATAAACACACAGTTGTTGTTTTTTTAACTCTCCTACTTTTTGGAGGGCCCTGCCACCCAGGTCTTAAGAAAGTACGTGAAGACTTATTCTTACTTATAAATGTCTGGCAATAGCTTGTCTTATTTCTTGGTAACTTAAATTATCCTGTATACCTTTTCCTCTTGGCTTTTATCTTTCTCTATTCTATATACCTTTATTTATTTCTTACTCTGTAGCTTGTCATGTAGCTGGGTGGCTAGCACCTGGTGTCCCCCTCTCCTCCTTTTTTTTTTGATACTTCTTCTCACAGTCTTCTCCTTCTACTTATAATCTCTGCCTGTCAGCCCCGCCTATCCTTTCTCCTGCCTTGCTATTGGCCATTCAGCTCTTTATTAGACCAACCAGGTGTTCTAGACAGACAAAGTAACACAGCTTCATAGAATTAAATAAATGCAACATAAAAGAATACAACACATCTTTGCATCATTAAACAAATATTTCACAACATAAGCAACTACAACACATCCTTAATATTCCACAACACACACACACTTTTAGTTCATGCATATTTATCTGGAAGAGAAAAATCCAGGTGGGCCTTGAATTCAATTGCATCTACTTTTAAAGACCGGATGGAAGAGGTTCAACAAGAAGGGCGTTATTGGTACAGTCTGGTTTTTGCTTGTTCCTTTTCTACGATGCTAGGGAAACCCAGGTCCTCACACATGCCAGGCAAGTGTTCTACCATCCCTGGCTATTAATGTCCCAGGTACAGTCTCTCCCTGTTTTAAAAGTAAAACAATACAAAGTGAAACAAAACTTCTGAATCCCTTGGCTCTGGATTCAAGTACATTTTTATAAATGCAGTGTCTGTGTGTGTGTGTGTGTGTGTATGTGTGTGTGTATTGTGTGTGTGTAAGAGAGAGAGAGAGAGAGAGAGAGAGAGCAGTCATCTAAGACATCAAACCTGCTGCAACATGAGCTATCACAGCTGACTTTGACTCTAGAACAGAGAACAGTCTTTTCCCTGTCTCCATTTGCAGGGAAGACAGCCACAACCCAGCAGTACAGGGAGTGCTCTGGCCAGAAGCCTTGCTTACTTCTCCCTGTGCCTATACTGCCAAAGGCTACTGGTTCTCAGGATTAGGATGCCAGGCATCTGTATTACCTGGCAGGCTTGGAAAAATTGATTTCAGGGCTCCAAAAGAATTTCCAGTTCAGTAGGTGTCCTAGTTTGCTCCCTATTGCTGTGTTGAGCACCACAACCAAAACCAATCCAGGAGGAAAGGGTTTCTTTCATCTCATAGCTTATTGTTCATTCTGAAGGGAAATCGGAATGGAAGCTCAATAGAGGCCGGAACTGGAGCGAAGACGATGGAGGAGTGTTTCTTACTGTCTGGCTCTCCACGGCTTCTTCAGCCTACTTCTTAGGCAACCATGGGCTATTTACCCACGGTGGCACAGCCCACAGTGGTCTGAGTCTTCCCAAATCAATCATGATTTGCCCCACAGACTTGCCTACAGGCCGGTCTGAAGGAGGCATTTTCTCAATCAAGGTTTATTTTTACCAGGTGGCCTTAGCTGGTGTCAACTTGACAAAAGCAGAAAAAAAAGAAGCAGTAACCAACACAGTAGGTCTGAGTTGAATCTCCAGATTCTATCTTCCAAAGAGAATGCAGATCCTGGAGAGGCTCCTGGTGTAGGGATTGTAAGTTGGCAACCATTGCCTTCAAGTGTTTTTTCAGGAACAAGAATGGTATAAGGGTGGTTAGGATATCTGTCTCAAGAATGGTACTGTGTACTGTGGACAGTGACAGCAGCCAAGACAGAAAAAAAAAAAGATGTACTGGAAAGGCAGTATATCTGGTTTCCTCTTCTACAGGAGCAAAACTCCCAGGACCTGGGGTAGAGACATGACCAAGACTGATATTTATAGTGGTGGGAAGGATCCCAGAGAAGTAAGAGAAATGTTTCTTCAACCTCCTTGAGGCCACAAGCTCCCTGGACATAATGAGTAACAGCTGACCATTCCTTTACTGTTGATTACATATGCCCGAGTTCTGGATTGTATGGCAAGGGTATGTTTACCTTTGTAAGAAATTGCCAAGCTATTTTCTCCCCTCACTGCCCATGAAGGGGAATTTCTGCATCTCTACATCCTACTTAGCACTTGCTTTGGTCAGTTTTCTTTTTTTTTAGTGATGATGGGAAGTGGGTAGTCACGTTTTATGGCAGTTTTAAAGTTCACTCCCCTAACCTAAAACACTGATCACATTTTCAAGGACTTGGTTTTCATCTGCACATCTCTTCCCGTGAAGTGTTGACAGTTTTAGTCTCAGACGTTCATTTTTTTGCTCCTGTTTTACAAACTCTTTTTGCATTCTATAGAGAAGTCCTTTGCGAGAGGTGAGACTTGTAAACATTTTCCCCATTGTATATCCTTATCATATCATAAGTGCCCTTTTATAGGGCAAAATATTTTATTTTGGCTAAGCCTAGCTTAGAACTTTTCCTTTAATGACTTGTACTGTGTGTGTGTGTGTGTGTGTGTGTGTATGTATGTGTGTGTGTGTGTGTAACTATCATTTAATTTGTTAAGGACATATTAATTTGCAAGGGATATGGGGAATTTTAAAACGTTTTCTTAAAGAAATGTTACAGTCCTTTATTTGAAATGTGTGCCTCTGGTCTGCTTCGATCTAGCTTCCGGGATGTGGTAAGCCATGTACCGAGGCTCACATCCTGCATATGGATGTCCAGTTGCCTCCCTGTCTACTTACAGAAAACGTATCTTTTCTCCAAGTAGCTCCCTTTACACCTTGTCAAACATCACCTGGCTGAAGTTTGGATGTATTAAGTGGCAGAGTATTTGTCTAGCTTGGACAAGTCCTAGGTCCAATTATCTACAAAAGCACAAAACAAACCAACAAAAAAATCATTTTACCAAGTTCCGGATTCAGTTCAGCAATGTAGACAAAAGAAAGGAAAGGCATCAAAGTTCTACAAGGAAAGGTTGGGCAGTCTGAAGTTTAACAACTTTAATCCAAAGCACCGAGATACCAGAGTGGGCAACAAAGTTGAGTTTTAGAGAGATATAGGTGCTTAAATAAGAATGAAATAAGACCTAAGAGTGCATGCCCTTAAGCACACAACACTGGGTGGCACCACATGTATTGAGACGGACAGTCAGCAATGCTGTGGTCCAAATGGGTTATCTAGAAAGATCTATGTGTTGATATTATCAAAGGTTGAACTGAAAGGAAATGATTAAGTCATGAGAGTAGATCTCTCATGCTCTCATGAACTAGGTCCTAATTAAAAGGCCAAAGGAAACCAGTGGGTCATGTTTGCCTTTTCATTGTGTTCGCCATTTGAGAACAGAGCATTGGTATCCAAAGAAGAGACAGCAAAACAAATGCCATCTTTGCAACAGACACTGAATCTGTAGAGGCCTTAATCTTAGATTTTTAGCCTTTAGGATTATAAGAAAGAAACTCCCATTCTGACCAATAACCCTGTCTCAGGTATCTCGTTATGACAGCAGGGAAAGATTAAACACAATAGGAATTTAAGGGCCAGAGAGATGAATCAGCAGCTAAGAGCACCAGCTGCTCTTCCAGAGGGAGGACCCAGGTTCCATTCACAGCACCCACATAGCAGCTCACAACCTTTTGTAACTTCTATTCCAAGGGATTTGATGCCTTCTTCCAGCATCTTCCAGCATGGAATACACAGACAAGAATGCAATACGCAGACTAAATACCCACATTCATTTTTTAAAAGTAAAAATGAGGAATTTTTAGCCATCAGTGCAGTGGTTGGTTTTTCTGCATCCTTCATTTTCTGTGGCCTTTCCTTCAAAGTCTCACAGTGAGGAAGACATGGAGTCCAGTGAAGGCTTGTGGCCTGCAGGGCAGTCCGCTTATCCATGACGGAAACATCAGTGGCCACCTGGAAACCCACTTTCCCCCCCGACACCCCTCAGAACAGAAGGAAAAGTCAGAGAGATTTGGATCCAGAACTCTGGAAGAATCTCATTCTAGCTTAGCTAAGGATAGCACACAGACAACCACCAGACCCATCTCTCCATCACTCTTAACAACCACCAGACCCATCTCTCCATCACTCTTAACAACCACCAGACCCATCTCTCCATCACTCTTAACAACCACCAGACCCATCTCTCCATCACTCTT
This sequence comes from Ondatra zibethicus, assembly GCA_004026605.1. Classification (NCBI taxonomy): domain Eukaryota; kingdom Metazoa; phylum Chordata; class Mammalia; order Rodentia; family Cricetidae; genus Ondatra; species Ondatra zibethicus. Next base: position 66,207 of record PVIU01003469.1, read on the forward strand.
AACAAAAAGTTATACTATGGGGGAGCAGGGAGTTAGTTCAGCCTGAGGACACAAGTGCATTCCAATTGCAGTGAGGAGGACTGGTGAGAAAAAGAAATTCTGCCCATGGAAGGGCAGAAAGGAATATGAGAGACAGACACCTGAGTACCAAGTCCCAGGACCTGCCCAAGTCAGGGCACCAGAGCCTGCTCCCCAGACCAGAGCCCAATCCTCCTGGAAGAACTCAGAAAAAAATAACAAAAGAATTTGTCTGGAAAGATGTACAAGGCAGAGGCTCTCTGGTGAGCAGACAAAGAACAGAAGCAAAGCTAATCGGAGAGACAAAAATAAAATATCATTAGAATGGCTAGAAATCTCTGGTGCCCATTATCAACAACAAACTCCGTCTCTGGTAACCATAGCAACAGCACTCTACAAACACAGACCAACCTCTGACTAGACTGGTGCAGCTCTGCCTGGTAAAGATTTAGTATCAGGAAATATATGCTCTTTTATAACCATGAAAATGCTTACCTCTGTATCTACTATCATATATAATGAATCCAGCTTTCAACAGCTTTAAAGAATGTACCAAGGGGCAATAATAACTATAGTCCTGAAAGGGAAATCATCCTTAGATGAGGTTCACATAAGCACAGATGCCAGGATAATTATAGGCAGGAATTTAAAGAATCTATAATCAATATGTTAAAGACTCTGATAGAAAAGATAGATGATATGCATGGTCTGACAGGTGGCTTCAACAGTGTTAGAAATTTAAGACACCCCCCGGCAAAGCAAAGATTACTTCCAGCATAGTCTAAGAAGAAAGTAGTAAATGCTCCGAGTATGTATGTTAGAAACGTCTATGGTGCCCAATGGGGTCATTGAGTATGCTCTAACTGACAGCTGCCAGGAAGTGGGTAGACAAAAATCACAGCCTCCAAAAGCTGATGGACAACATCAAACTTTCTAGTGTATACATATTTGGAATACCAGAAAGGAAAGAGAAATGGAACAGAACAGACGAGATGTTTGAAGATGCAATGCCTGCAAATTGTCTCAAGTAGACACCAAATGACATAACCAGGAAACCTGAGAACGCCAAGCAGCATGGTGTGAAAATTGGAATCAGCAAAATACACACGGGCTTGGTAGAAGTGCTGGAAACCACAGGAAGAAAGCTGTGTGTGCAGCCAGAGGGGAAAACCATGTGATGTTAGTAAGAATCACAGAAGCCTCATTAGAAGCCTTGGAAGCCAGAGACCATGGAGAGACGCTTCTAAAATATGGAGAGAAAACCAACTGTAAAGCAGAACTCTATTCACTGCACAAATGGCCTTCACATGCAAAGAAGAAATAAGTACTTTCTTGGATAAATAAAAACTCAGGAAACCCAGGCACAGCCGATCTCCTCTATAGGAAGCATTTCAGGGTGCTCTTTGAGCAGAAAAAAATTGATGCTGATCCAGGAACTTGGATCTACACCAGCGACATAAATTAAAGAAAATAGAGTGTTTTATCATGCTTCAAAATGTAACTCAGTTGAATTTTAAAGCAATAATGCCAATGTTAGTGCATAGCACCTGTAAAATGCAACAAATGGCAATGGTACAGGAACAGGGGACCGTGAGGGGGGGAATTGACACACTGTTGTCAGCTCTTGTGCTGTCCTGGAAGCAATGTAATATGATATAAAAGTGGGCTTAGATTATCTAACACAACACACTGGAAAACCTAGAATAACCCCTAAGATATTAAGCAAAAACAAAAAGAAGAAAATAAGCAAAACAAATACAAAGCAATTTACCAATTTTGCTCTATTTGTGTGAGTCTATTTCAGAGTTTTCAAAGCATTCAATAGCTTATTTGTTGATACAGTGCTGGGACTGCAGTGTGGGCCTTGGACATGCTCAGCAAATCTTCTATCCTGGGCTATACCCCAACCCAGCTTTTATTTAGTCAATGGGGTATCTATTGTGTCTCCATTACCTTAATTACAGCAACTTTACTATGTCCTGAAATTGGGTGGCTTCATTCTGGTCTTCCTTTTCAGGTTCTTTGTTATTCTAGCTTAATAAAATTTGGCCTTTATGCGCAAAATCCTTAGCCATCAGAGAAATGCAAATCAAAAGAACTCTGAGATTCCATCTTACACCTGTCAGAATGGCCAAGATCAAAAACACTGATGACAGCTTATGCTAGAGAAGATGTGGGATAAAGGGAAGGAATACTCCTCCATTGATGGTGGGAGTGCAAACTGATGCAGCTGCTTTGGATATCAGTATGGTGATTTCTTAGAAAATTAGGAAACAACCTTCCTCAAGACCCAGCAATACCGCTTTTGGGTATACACACAAAGGATGCTTAATCACACCACAAGTACATGTGTTCAAGTATGTCCATAGCAGCATTATTTGTCATAGCCAGAACCTGGAAACAACCTAAATGCCCCTCGACCAAAGAATGGATAAGGAAAATGTGGTACATTTACACAATGGAGTTCTACACAGCAGAAAAAATAATGACATCTTGAAATTTTCAGGCAAATGGATGGATCTAGAAAACATCATATTGAGTGAGATAACCCAGACCCATGAAGACAATTATCATATGTACTTACTCATAAGTGGCTTTTAGACATAAAGCAAAGAAAAATCAGCCTACAATTCATAAATCTAGGGAACCTAGACAACAAGGAGGACCCTAAGAGAGACATACATGGATCTAATCTACGTGGGAAGTAGAAAAAGACAAGATCACCTGAGTAAATTGGGGGTATGGGGATCATGGAAGAGGGTAGAAGAGGGGAGAGGAAGGGAGGGGAGCAGAGAAAACTATATAGCTCAATAAAAAACAACTTAAAAAATTTGGTCTTTCATACAATTATTCTGCATAGGGCGTGGGGAAATTGCTCAGTGGTTAAACCCATATTCTGCTCTTGCAGGAGCCCTGAGTTTGGTTCCCAGCACCTAAGTTAGGCGGCTTCACCGTGGCCTGGAATTTCGGGCCTAGCAGCTCTCATGTCGTCCTCTGACCTCTGCAGGATCTAGACTTAGAGGCACATACCTCTAACCCCTACCTAAAAATAACTTAAACTAAAAAATAAAATCTTTAAATATGCTGGTCCTACCAAATCAAAACAAAAAACCAGCTGCGATTTTGACTGGCACAGTACCAAGGAGAGTGGATAGTCACCATGCTGAATTTTCCAGCCCATGAATAGACTGTATATTTCTATTTGTTAAATTTGCCATATTTTGGTAGTTTTAATCCTAGGTGTTTTGAGTATGATGTTATCATGATTGAAATGTCCTTTAATTGCTGAAATCTAGCTGCTTACTGCTGCTCTCTAGAAAAATGATTGATTTTTGCAAGCCTATAACCTTATAAAAATAACTTATCAGTTATAAGAACATCCCAATAATACTTACTGGTGAGTTGTTTTGGAAGGAAAAACATAGCTTTAGTGAGTAGAGCAGTTTTGTTTCTCCTATTCTAACCAACATTTACACCGATTTAAGGGAGAGTGAAGGCGGCATTTCCTGGGCATATACCAGCAGTTGTTGGGTAATTTCTAATCCTGATTGAGAATCTGGAACTCCTGTGTCAAGACAGATTCTCTACCTTGCTTATTTAGGCATGGATACCCCAGCTCTGGAGAGCAATGTGGAGTCTCCGAGTTCTCATGCGTTCTTGCAATGGAAACTGAATACAGACCTCTATGCTTATACTACAGTATGAAGCCCGAAGGTCACATCCCACTATTAGTGAAAATACCTTTATACTTTCATGCCTACATCCATCTCCCTTGTCAATACTCCCTGCATCTGCAAACACCTCTGCACCAGAGGTTGGATGGCTCGCAGCTTCACCTTCTCTCTTCCTCGTCCAGAAGAGATTGTGCTCAGCCGTTCTAGTTCATCAGCTCTTACCATCCCCTCCACGCCCCCTCTCTCCTCTTTCTAGAGGTCTGACTGAGTTCGGCAGAACAAAACACCATCCAATGAAGCTTTGGCCATCTTGGCATTAGTAGACAACAGCTTCTTATGTTCGGTGGATTCTCCAGCTGAAATCTTACTGAGAGATGGAGCTTCTTTCCTCCACAACAATGTCCGAAGGATAAACATTGCTTTTCTAGCTCCTGATGGTCAGTTACGCTAACACACAAGATCTAGTTCTGATGAATGCTTGTATTCACCTCAGGCTTTGAATAGGAACCCAGAGCCGTGGCCAAGGAGAGTCAGGTCCCTCGTGGTGTGGAAGCAGTGGCCCTGGGCCAGTGTCTAACCCACAAGTTCATTAGATGTGATAGGACAGCCTCTGCCACCCAGAGCTCACCGCCACTGATGTTGGAGGACAGGTAGGACTGTCCAAACAACTTTCTTTGTTCTGGTCTGTTTTCCAAGACCACGTTGCTTGCTTTCCAGGCAGCTTGTGAACCACACTATATGAACAGAAAAGAGATACCCCCAGGTAATAAGGACAGTATTTAGGTCTGTGTATTGTGTGTCGCTGTGTGTGTGTGTGTGTGTGTCTGTCTGTCTGTCTGTGTGTGTGTGTCTGTGTGTGTGTTGCTGTGTGTGTGTGTCTGTGTGTGTGTGTGTGTTAGGGGGGCTTCATCCTATGACCAAAACCTTTCTGTGTAACTCCTGGCCAAGTCTAGGGCCCACCAAGTCAAAACCTTGCCTTTTTCTTTGCCTCTGCTCCCTCCCCTTCAATCAGGCCTCTTCTTTGGAAACCAGGTCTTTGCACAGCAATTCTGCCAGCCCGTGTTCTCTTTTTCTGATTGAACCACGAGATCCCTTTCCAGTGCCATTCCGGATTTCTGTCTGCAATATTGTTAAGGTACCCAGGAAGTTTGATTTAAAATAACATTAACAACTTTTCTGGCCAGTGAATGTAGCTCAACCGGCAAAGGACTTGATGACCTTGAACCAAGCCTAGGTTTTAATCCCCTGTGCTGGATAAACAAGGTCTGGTGCAGCACCTGTATAATCCCAGAACTCAGGAGGTGGAAGAGGGAGAGTCTGGAGTTCAAGGCCATTCCTGGCTACATGGTGAGTCCGAGACCTTTATACATTAGATTTTGTCTTCAAAACAACAACATTTGAATTCATTGTTAATGTTCTCATGTCAGTGACACCACAGTGACGTACCTCCTGTGTTTTCAGAGAGACATTATTTTGTGAACCCTTCTCCAGATGGGAGATTGCTGCTCTTCTTTTTCCCAGCAGTTTGAGCCATATCCTTCAGAGTCAGAGGCCAATATAAACTTTTTGACAGTTCTCCTGTTTTCCCACATCCAAATAAATAACCAGAATAAATGGTATCCCAGCCAAGGTGGCAGGACAAGACATCCCATTTCATGCCTCAGCAACCTGACTGAGGAAACAAATACAGATTTTTCTTCCAAATGCCCCTAGGTTATGAAGCAAGTTGATTAAGGCCTCCCTTTAAGCCCCGTCAGAGAAATAAATGGATGATAGAGTGTACCTCCCTTAAATAGAAAGAGGTTATGTCTAATATTGACTCTCCTAACCACTTTGACATAAGACTCGTTTCTCACAGTTGTGGCACGCGGGCCCATCTCGTGTGCAGGAGAAAGGAAAGCCATATGGATTTTAGTTTCCCGTTAGCCAAGAATAAATTAAATCATGTACTTCTCCCTTCTTTACCACTCCACTGTGGATTCAATTTCCATGTAGACATGTCAGATACATTTTAAAGGGAAGAGTTAATAAATTGGCTTCCTTTCTCTTTTCTCATACTGAGAGGAGCCTTGCCTGTCCCTCCCTTCCCGTTTCCCACAGCCAGTGCAATACTATAAAAGGGGGAAGGGCAGGGATGAGAGTCACAGGTTGTGACGTTCAGGTGACTTTGGAGAGGTATCCAGGGAGCAGGACTACCTTCTGAAGTGTAGTGATATTTATGACAGAGAGTCACTCATTTCCTCAAGCTTTGAATAGGAGATTACATTGGGGCAGGTAAAACCAATTTATTATTATTATTATTTAACAATTTGGAATCCAACATCTCAATGCTCATCATAAAAGTATTTAGTTATGTAAAATTGATCCAGAGTGGGGAATAGAGGTGGGGTGGGATGCGTGCTGTGTTAAATAGATAGTAAAGATGGGTAGGGCTCTGCCACCTCCATCTAGGAACGTCTAAGCCGCCATCTTGAGTGTCCATGACTAACTTGACTAGGTTTGGGTGGAGGAAGAGAACTGAGAGATAGGCTAAACCCGGAGTCCGGTGTTCATCTCTGTAGCGCCTGCTGTCAACACTCTCTGATGGTCTGGGAACCATCTTGTAGCTACTGGCGCTGAAGGAAAGACAAGCTTGTCTCTGGTCTCTTTGAAGGGACTGTAATTCTTACCTAAGTCCAGTGGTGAATTTGAGACCTAGACTATACACAATGTGTTTTATCTTTCATGGCTAATTTGTGGGCTTCATTTTGTAGTCATTTTGACGTCGTGATTTGCGGTTATTTTCACCGGTTAGGGTACAAGCTGCAATTGTTTTCTACTTGACTGCCTTCATTTTTATCCCAATGTTCCTTCTAATCAGATACACTCTACTCTGATACAAGCAGATTTTTTTCCTCTCTGTTTCTTTCTTCAGAATGAGTACATGGGCATATTTTCTAAATCACTACAAACCCGAGAATTTTTCTGTTGTCTTGACAACTTGAATGTGTCAAGAGTTGTAAAACCAGAATGACAGCTGCTTGCCATATGTGGGCAATCTATAGCAGGAATAAATTCCATTTATTTAACTAGCAAGAATAAAGTTATTTCTGCACTTCCTTCTCCAAGTGTCCATTAGAGTAGTTTCTCCTTTTAGAAGAATAACTGAGGAAGAAAAAAAAAAAAAGAAAACACCGGGGAGGGCATATTTATAGACTATGAGATTGCTTGCTCTGCTTTGAACATTTTAGAAACTTTATAATGTATATTGTTTTCAAGAACATGGTGCTATTTAAGACATTCTTATTCACTATTCCAAAAGTCTGGTAGTTGATAATATACCTGTGGGAACTTCTGATCAAAACACTTGCGAGGTGCTAAAAATACTAAGCAGAAGAGAGCTTTTCATATACTTGTGGGGAAAATGTTCCTGCTATCATATATATATATACATATATATATTCATATAATATGTTCCTACTGTATATATGTATACATACTCATCCATATAAATATATATGCATATATGCAATAGCAGGAACAAATTTGACTTTCTCTAAAAGTATGTGAAAAGCTCTCTTTTGTATATATATGTATGTATGTGCGTGCATGTGTATAGATCACATATTATATACAAACCCCATATTGTTTATCTATATCACACATTGTACATTACCATATTTTATATATGTCACCCATATTGTATATGCTTCCCATATGTATAAAATCTCCCACGTTACCACTGTGTTGTGTATATAAACTTTACTTTGTTTTGGGGGCTGGAAAGATAAACTCATAGTTTTCAAGTCTTAGTTTCAGTAAAAAGAAAGAAAGAAAGAAAGAAAGAAACAAAGAAACAAAGAAACAAAGAAAGAATAAGAACAAGCAACTTATGGGATTTTTATAATCACTTTCTACCCAGACTGACATCACCGTGGTGGTTTGAATAAAATGATTCCTATATGCCCATAGGTGTGCCACTATTAGGAGATGTGACCTTGTTGGATTAGGTATGGCCTTGTTGGAAGAAGAGTCTCTTCCTGCTGCCTGCAGATCCAGATGTAGAACTCTCAGCTACCTACCTCTGCCTGCACACCACCATGCTTCCCACCATGATGATAATGGATTAAACCTCTGAAACTGTAAGTTATTCCCAATCAAATGCTTTCCTTTATAAGAACTGCAGTCATGGTGTCTCTATAAATATAAATACTTAAAACCCTAATGAAGACAAACACCCACACTGGAAAACGAGCATGTATCAATAGGGGTCAGTTTTTTTCTTTGTGTTAAAGTTGCTTTCTGTGTTTCAGTTATTAATCAAACTTTCAAAACCATCTCCATAACATCTACAGACTTGCATCTTTAAGCCACATTTTAAGATGCTAAATTTGACTTTTGGATTTGGCAGTATGAGATTCGAGTTTTCTGAGGTTTAAAAATCCTCTTGGTAGGGTGGAGAGATGGGGCTCAGACGTTAGAAGCTCTTGCTGCCCTTGTAGAGGACCCGAGTTCAGTTTTCACACAGTGCTCACAACCTTCCATAACTCCAATTCCAGGGGTTCCACACCCTCTTCTGGCCTCCCTGGCAACAGGCAGACGTGTGTGTGTGTGTGTGTGTGTGTGTGTGTGTGTGTGTGTGTTGTGCTTAGCAGGTAAAACACTCAGGAAATTGTCACTCATAAAATAAGAATTCTACTGAGATCTTATCTAGAACCATAAGTAGGAATTCTACCAATTTCAGACAGCTTTGGGTATATAACTTGAAGGGTGGATGAATATATAACTTTTCTGAAAATGACCATATCTCATTCATGTCCCATGACCTTGTCTGACTCTAGTGAGTGAGGTCGCAGAGGTCTGGGAAGACTGAACTGGGGATTCCATGTTGGAGTCTCTGAAGGACGTGGACCCCTTGCCTTAACCAAGGAGCTTGCTTCCATGCCTTCTCCGTCTCTCCTTTGACTAATTTAATATGTTCTTTTTCCTTGAGTCCTCTTATTGTACTGGTCCCTATGTGCATTAGTCAGCATTCTAGAGGAACAGAAACAACAGAATTAATATATAGTACAAATCGGCCCATGCAATGTTGCCAGGTAGTTCAGCAAGGGCTGCTGGCTGGAAAGACTGAGAACATGGTAGCTGCAGAGTGTAGTAGGCTGGACACCTCAGTAGGCCCCATCTGATAATGAAGGCCTAGAGGATTCCTGGAGAGAGCTGCCAATCTTCAGTCCCTGACAGAAGGCAGAAGGATGTCAGCAGCACAGGCAGACACAGAGTAGATGCACCATCAACAGGAGCAAGGGTTGACAGGCAAAACTTCACACTGCTTTTCCTGCAGAACTCTATCTCTGGGCCAGTGCTGCCCACTCTGTAAAGGTCCTTCCCATTTCAGTTTCGCCTTCCAGGAAGTCTCTTCATGGAGACCACCCGCAGCTCTGTCTCTTAGTTGATCCCAAATTTAATTAATTTGACAACCAAGATTAACTACTCTATCCTGGGAAACTTCATGTTTCCCATGTTAGACACAGGGTCACTTTCCTTCTTACTTTAACTTTATGTACCTACTTGGAGACAGTCTTAGCTACCTCAGGATGCCAGGTAACAGCTGTATGACAAGGCCCGCCTCCAGTCACCACCAATGTCCACTTCTGTCTAATCAATGTCTTTAAGATATCAGTCTTTGGCTTTTCCGTCTTCTTCTCGGAGAGGCAGCTTCCGTCTTTCCCTTCTCTCCTCTCTCTCTCTCCCTCTCTCTCTCTGTCTCTCTCTCTCTGTTCTTCTCCCTTTCTCCCCCTTCCCTTCCATAACCCACTTAATAAATATCCAACCTCAAAAAAAGGTATCAGTCTTTGCTGACCTTTCTCCTTAAAATTTTAATTTTAAACAGCAAATAGTAGTTATACACATTTTCAGGGGATACTGTGAGGATTTATGTCTACACCGTGGAGTGTGGAACCGTCTAAAAGGCATTATGTAATATGAAGTATGCATAAAAGACAAACACCACATGGTCTCATCCATACCTGGGATCTAAAAACAGTTCAACTCATGGGAACAGAATGCAAATGGTGGTCACCAGAGGCTGTCGTGAGTGAGGGTGGGAAGAGGGAAGAAATTAGAGAAGGGCACGCAGCTCCAAGCAGACAGGCAGGATGGTGCTGATGGAGTATCGCAAGAGGGAGAGTAGTGTGTGTCTAAACCTTCTGAGAGACTGGATTAAGCTTTTTTAATTTATGAGTGTGGGTGTGTCATGTGTATGTGGATTGCCCCCAGAGACTATAAGAGGATGTCATACTTCCTGGTACTGGATTGTGAGCCATCTGATCTGGGTGCTGGGAACGGAGGCAAGGGCCTCTGCAAGAGCAACAAGTGCTCTTAACCATTTGAGCCATCTCTTCAGCCCCAAGAGTAAATTTTAAATGTCATTTTATTATATTGATTGATTTGTTGTATGTATGTGTGTATACACGTGTGTGTTTGGGTGTCAACACCATTTCCTCTGGATGATGAGAAGGGGTGGTTTTTCTCAACGTTCTGTGGGAGAAACAGACTCCTGGAAAAAGCACGATTGGTTATCCAGTACTGAATGGTCTCTTTGAAAATATACATACTAGTAACATTACACAGACTGAGCATGAATATCTTTAGGCACATATATGCATATACTTAAATTCATACATGTAAGAACAATTAATGAAAAATGAGGGTATCTTTTGCCATTTTTTATTGAAGCTATTTTTTCATACAATGTAGTCTGATTCTTATTCTTTCTCCCATTTCCTCCCTATCCCCTCCAGGCCCTTCTGTCTCTTTAGAAAACAAACAAGCACCTAAGGAATAATTATAATATGATATGACATAATATAATATATTATAGAGAACAAAAACAAGTTGGAATAGGAGAAAACAAACAGAAGGAAAAGAACCCAAGAAAAGGCAGAAGAAACAGATAAAGACAGAGACACACTCATTTGTACATTCAGGAATCCCATAAAACACAAAACTGGAAGCCATGATTTATAGGGTTCCGAGATCTCTCACGCTCTGCATAGTGTGTGGCTGTGGGTCTCTGTATTTGTCCCTATTTGTTTCAGGAAGAAACTTCTCCAATAATGGCTGAGCAAGGGACTGATCTGAGAATAACAGAATATCACTGGGGGTCTTTTTATTGCTGTGTTCCTTTTGTAAACAGCAGTATTTGGTTTTCCTCTAGGTCTCTGGGATATCCAGTCTCAAGCTCTTGGTCACCTAAGCAGGGTTGGGTATGGATTTCATCTTATGGAGTGGGCCTCAAATCAAACCAGATATTGGTTGGTTACTTCCATACGCTTTGTGCCTCCATTGCACTAGTATATCTTGCAGGTATGTCACCATTGTAGATGGAAGAGTTTATAGTTGGGCTTTTGTCTACATTTCTTCTTTGGTATCATATAGAGTACTTTACAGTACAAAGAACTGTTGGAGGAGGCCACTTGTTTGTTTTCTGGCTGCTCGGCAGCTCAGACCCAAAATAATTATACAGAAACCATATTATTTAAATCACTGCTTGGCCCATTAGCTCTAGCTTCTTATTGGCTAACTCGTACATCTTAATTTAACCCATCTCCATTAATATGTGCATCACTACAAGGTCGTGGCCTACCAGCAAAGTTTCAGCACATCTGTCCCTGGCCACAACTCCTTGGCTTCTCTCTAACCCTGTCTCCTTTCTCCCAGCATTCAGTTTAGTTTTCCCCTCCTACCTAAATTCTGCCATATCAACAGGCCTAGGCAGTTTCTTTATTCATTAACCAATGGTATTCACAGCTTACAGAGGGGAATCCTATACCAAAGAACACGAGCCAGTAGTGGTTAAGACTCTATGTAGGCACCAGTTTGAGTTCTCCATGATCGTTGAGCTGTGTAGGTGTTAATTTCACAATAAGGTCTTGCTCTCAGTCTGTGGAGAACAAACCATAGTTTTTGGAACAGCCTAGGTTATTTGGGGTTTCCCATGGGACTGCTTTGGCTGACAACTTTATTAAATATAACTCATTTACTGTACAGAATTTTCATTTGGTGATGAGAGTTATCAAGTTAGGGTTCTGTTTCCCCTGATATTTGGCAATTTCACACACACATATATAATATTATATGTAATAAATAATATAATATATTGCTATATACATGAAATATGTTGTTATATATTATATATAACACATATGATATATATATATATATATATATATATATATATATATATATATATATATATATATATAAAATTTAGGAACCTGAGTTCAGTTTTCAGAATCCACATGTGGGCCAGGCATGGTGCCACAAGCCTGTAATCCCAACATTTGGGAGGCAGAGGCAGGCAGATTTCTGTGAGTTCAAGACCAGCCTGGTGAGTTCTAAGACAGCCAGAACTATATAAAGAGACCCTATATTAGAGAGATGGGGGGGCAGGAAATAAGGAAGGAAGAAAGGAAAATTGATAGATAGGTAGATAGAGATAGATAGATAGAGAGACCAATGAAAGAGAGCTTGGCATGGTACTTGCTCTTATAATCCCTGCTCTGGGGAGGGAGAGACAGGCAGATCTCTGGTGCTCAGTGACAAGCAAGTCTAGTCTTCTTGTTATAGGCCAGTAAGAAGCCTGTCTCAAAACCCTAACACAAAAAAGGTAGACATGCTTGAGGAGTGATACCTAAGGTTGTCCTCTGGCCTTCACATGCATCGGAGCCACATCTGTATATACTCCTTATACATGTACACACCACACACACCTACACACAAAAATACATATCTTAAAGTGTAATTTTTAAAGATTTCATACATATCACAGGCCGTTTCCATTGTAAGTGCAGCATGACGGCAGAATGGATAAGATTCAGACTTCCATTAATACAAACCAGTGATTCATTCAGAATATTACAAGCTGGGTCTTTTGAACAAATGCTATTCGTAAAGAATTCCACTGGACTTTGAATATGGAACCTGCTTATTCACATTCACTTCCTATGCTGATTAATATTCATTTACAATGTGCCGAACAAAGCCGTTTATCGGCTTACTACAATTCAGTCTGTTTGTGCCCACACTCAGCTCTTCCACATTCTTCTTATCTGTACCAAGAGATGGAATTCAGAACTTTGTAATTGGAATGGGCCCAGGGACATTTTCCACATTCACAGAACATTTTACTCATGGTTGACGTTGGAAACCTTGGAAGCCAAATCAGGATGTACCAATGAATCAACTGCCTCCTAAGAATTCTGATCAATTGCCAGGCAATTAATGAAAACATCTGGTGATTTTGATGGTCTTAATGACCAGCTCAGTTGATTCCCAGTGCAACCCAATTAGCATGACAAATCTTACTGGCATGCACGCACACACCTGTATTGTCAGGTTTACCTTCATGTGGGGCTTAAGAGTTTTGACAATCAGACTTCTGGACTTGTGCCAGGAATCCTGTAGCAACACGGGAGTTTCCAATTTGGGACAGAACATTATTCAGCAAATGACATTATTACCTCCACTACAAGGCTTTCCTCCGTTATTTAGAGGCCATACTCTAACTTTGCTGCAGTTTATAGACACTAACCATCTCACACGTGAGGAATCTCTCATCTTAAAGAGAACGGCTGTATGTTTGCATTAGTGTACCTTAGGGAGCCAAGCCAGTGTGTGTTGAAGATTCAATTAGCAAGAGCGGGAATGGTAATTTAAGAGCTTAAATCACTTGCCTGGTGACACAATTTGTCTCTTTTCATCTCATTTCTTAAGGAATAAATCTAACTTGAAATAAAATTTTACTTTAAATTAGTGTTCACTGATACCTCAGCTAAGAGAGACTTTTTTTTTCTCCAAATACCTCTTTTAGTGTACAGTGGTATCCAGCATCTACTCTATGTTAACCATTCAAGTCCTTTGTAAGGCTGCCCAGCTGGAGTACAGAAAGAGGAACTCATAAAAAGAGTTTGGCAATGACCCTTCTGTTTCTATTATGTGAAACACATTAAGGAGTATAGGTACTAGCTCTTCTTGGAAGTTCTGGTAGAATTCTGCATTAAAACCATCTGGTCCTGAGCTTTTTTTGGTTGGGAGGTTTTTGATGACAGCTTCTATTTCCTCACGACTTATAGGTCTATTTAAATTGTTCACCTGTTCTTGATTTAATTTTGGTATATGGTATTTATCTAAAAAACTGTCCATTTCTTTTACATTTTCCAATTTTGTGGCATACAGGCTTTTGTAGTAAGACCTAATGATTCTCTGAATTTTCTCAGTGTCTGTTGTTATGTCCCCCTTTTCATTTCTGATTTTGTGTGCTTATAATCCAGATGTGAGGGAGTAGGAGACAGGAAGGTTTCTGGGACTTGCTGACCAGCCAATCTAGCAGAATCAGTGAGCTCCAGGTTACTGGGAAATTATCTTTTATTGTTTCCTGTTAAAGTGGAACCATGAACCAAGTGACATGCAAATGAGTTCGAAAGCCTTTTGAATTCATTTGCAACATCTACAATGTACAAAGAACTATACAATCTAGATTTTTGACTTCAAGGGGACAAAGTAGAGTTGAGGTTGCCCTTCTACCACTGATTAGTGCTTTTAGGTTGGTCCTGCTCCCGTCTATCAGCATAGCTGACTTTTGTGACATGCCTAGCAGACAGACACAGCTTTTTTTCGGAAGCTCTAGTCTATGCAAATCTCCAGAACTACACAAAATCAATATGGAGGTGAGGAGTCAAGATGACAGTGTGCTTGGGTGATAGAACTCACCCAGATGTACTCAGGGGCCAATTAGGTTTACTCTAAAAAGAAGCAGAAATATGCATAAACCCAAACTCTAAAGCATATCCATCCATTAGGCATCTATGCCAAGCTCCTAAAATGATGCCGTGGTGGGGAGGGGGATCTCTTGCAGGTAAAGAGGATACAGAGGAAGGGATTTATGATGGGCAGTTATCTGAGAGGATGCCTAATGAATAACAAGTCTTGGTCCTCCAAGTGAGAGAGGCATAAAGGCTCCTCAATGGCTAGAAAAATGTGGCTTACAACAGATATAAACCAAGATCCTGGTTCCATTGGGGAAACAATGTTGCTGCTCAGGGGTGAACATGCACACCATGCTACCTGTTCTGGGTCTTAGACAATGACTGCCTAAGGCTGTTGGCTCCTTCTCTAATTAAAAAACAGAGTTAGAAACAAAATCAGAACCGGGCAAAGCAAACTGTTAGCAGTGTCCTTGAACCTGACATTCAATGAGGAAGCAGGTTCTATGTAAGTACAACTTAAAAGAGTGAGGACATGGCCACCCCATGCTTCAGTTAGGTTCAAGCAGCTTATTATTTGCCACTGCAGGTCTGCTGTTGAGTTATCATGAAATAGGGAATCAGTGCTGTAAAGACTAAAGTTACATATTCTTATAAATAGCCTAGCTATTAACATTAGCAGGAACTTGCTATAAGAGGTACGATCCCTGCTATATTTTGTTGGTACTCATGGGAGACCTGCCCTTTCCTAAACAGAAGTGGATAAAGAGGGTTGGGAACAGAGGGGGGATGGGAGGAGGGACTGAGAGGAGAGGACAGAAGGGAAACTGAGGCAGGGCTGTAAAATAAATTTATTTTTAAAAAGTGGGAATATTATTGTAGAATAGCATATTTATTTAACTAAGTAAAGCCATGTTACATTTGTTTGTGTTGTAGAATGATTGTTTAACTATGTAAATATGTGTTCCATTTGTTTATGCTGTATTTGTTTAATTATGTAAAGATGTGGTTTTTTATGCTTCATTTGTTTAACAATGTAAATGCGTGTAGCCGTTTCACCTTGACTGCCTAAGGTATCCGATTGGTCTAATAAAAGACTAAAGAGCCAGTAGCTAGGCAGAGGAGGGATAGGTAGGGTTTACAGACAGAGAGGAAATGAGAGCCAGCCAGCCAGTCAGCTGGTGGCCAGCCCACCAGACATGGAGGAGGCAGGAAGGCATGATGGGAACTATGTAGATGAGGTATATGAGCCTGAAGGCAGCACATAAATTAATAGAAATTGGTTAATTTGAGTTAAAGAAAAAAAAAGCTAGTTAGAAACAAGCCTAATCTAAGACCAAGCATTCATAATTAATAATAAGTCTCCATGCCATGATTTGGGGGCTAGTGGCCCAAGAAAGCCTGCTACAGAACATCCATGTATATATAAATGAATGTAGGAATTGAAGACTCCATTTCTTGCCTTGGCTCCCAACTTATCCTCTCCCGATGAGAGAAATTGGCTACTACACACATGAGGGCTAATGGGCCAAAGACAATGCCAGGTGAGAATACACTGAAACTAATAAATACAACATTCTTTGCTGTTGTTCCTCTGGTCATCTCCCCTGGTAAATCACCATTTGATTATAGCACACATTCCCGCTGAGCAGGGATGAGTCTCCAGACTCTTTCCAAAAACCCTGTTTCGAAAGACAGTACGTTGAAGTTGACCCTGGAAATGAAGTGCATCTTCCTTCGCCTTTGCTGCCAACTGTTTCACGGATTAGACACTGAGTGGAGGCAGAGCATCCATGTCCAGTTTGGAAGCAGGCATATAACTATCCAAGAAAATTTCTAGTACGGTATATTTTAAGGTGTTGATTTGTCTTGATTCCTCCTTCTCTTTGTACCTCTTCCAAGTAGATAGCCAAACTGCTTACAACGTCCTGCCTGTGGGATTTTGTTTCTGTTTCTATTTTTGCTGGGCAAAAGCATACGATGTTACTGCATGTCTTGTCTTCTGTAAATATTTAACCGAATGAAAAAATTCTTTGCTCTGTGCTGGGAAATGAAGTAGGGAAGAGTGTTAGTTCCGCAGGCATATGGGTGGGAGGATACAGATCGTCTGTGGCCGCCAAAAATCCCAGGGGGGAAAAAAGGACAAGGAAGGACCACGGGAGGAAGGAACCATCCTGAGTCTAGTCAAGGCAGAGCTATTGGCCCCAGCTGCCCAAAGTAGCAAGGAGCAAGAGGAAAAGTTGTGGGTGAAGGAAAATAGGGGCAGTGTAGAGAGACTCAAAGTAGCAGAGACCACTAGCGTGCAGACAGTAGAAGCCCATAGAAGCCTCATGCATAGAGGGGAAACAAATAACTCGTACTTCAGTCTCTGCTCTTGTTCCTGTCCTGCTGGACCTTCCCGTGGCCAAAACAAATCAGAAACCAAACTGGCGGGCAAAGGGGCCTGTTGCCATCATTTGTGAAGCAGCAGGATGAGAAAGGACAGGATTCAGATGGAAGAGCAAGAGGAATGTGTCCATCACTGGCTAAATCATTTCCTTTCAACGCTCATTTTTGCCTTAATCTGAGCGGAAATGTTTTCCATTAACCTTAATCTGAGCGATAATGTTTTGTATTGATCACAGAGAACACATTGATCTCACCAGCTATTACCCCATCAGAGAGGCTATAGATCCGTTTGTACCTATACCTAAACCTAAAATATTAGCCATTATTAGTGTTCAACTCTAAGACACTAGAAGAAAATGAGGGGGAAGTAAGTACCACACATGGCTGCCATGGTCCTCAGTTGGGTGGCTGATATATTAATTGGTGATTCACACATATTTCAGTTATTACTCATTTTCACCTATAACTCTTGCCAGTATCTCAGTTGGATGGGGCTCTCTACCTGATGGAATTAGTCAGACTTCTGTACTCACTAAGATCTTTATGTGTTTATTCATTTATTTTATCCCCATGGTATTTCACTAGTGAGGTCTGTTGGGCAAGGGAGGCCTAAGAAGCATCTAGGGAGCCCCCTGGGCTGTAGACACAGACTTCCTCCTCCCCAGCGAGAAGAAGTGGGTCAATTGCCCTAGTAATAAATGTATTGTGCACCAGAGACAAGGAGTATAGTCTTGCTCTTCTCTGACTATTGGTTCAGTATCAAGAAAGTTCAATTTTTGATTATCTGTGATCCCAGCTATGCTACCTGGTCGAGATATTTCTTTCTTAGGTATGGAAACCTCTAAGCCTGTTGAACTCAGCATTGCAAAATAGGGAGCAAGAGTTAATTGTGAGAGTCTCACATTTGCACCCCAATCATAAGATCCATACTTTCTGGTTGCAGGTGAGACAATACCAAGACTGTTTTTAAGGCAATTTGTTGGTCTCAGTATTGAAAGGTGCTGTCTCCTATCACTGTCTCCAAACCATCCTCAAGACATCTTACTGCCCGCGGAGCAAGCTGCTTCTGGATGTTACTGCTCATGAGAAGATGTATCCTGTGGACAGAAGCCCATTGCTAAATTTCTTTTTCTATAAAATATAGTCCCTGCATAGAAGTGATGCTATAATGAATTCCATAGTGAAGTGAAATTATTTTAATCCACAGATGGTCACCCTTATAGATGAGTATTATGGACTGTCTGTTGATAGAGTGAGCCAGACAAGTGTGACCAAAGAGGGTATCTATGACATTCAATATCCAACACAATGGGTCTGTTTCCTACCTGTGCACAGAGTAAGTTTTAATACTCTGTAAGAGGAAAATCCTGACACTTTGTCCACTGATCAGCTTCTAGGATCTTTCCACTTACAGAAAGCCCTTAAACTTTCTTGAAGTTCACCTCTCATCTTTAGACATTTGGATGACGGGTGGGGGCATCCAGGGTACTGTATACTCTCTGTTAGCCAAGATCCAGTCAGCATCGCCCAATCTTGGAATGTTCTGCGAGCTGTTGGAATGAGCAGGGCTATTCTGGATCCTATTAAAAGAGGGTGGATAATGAACCGCATGAGCCTGAAGTGGTGTAATTACATTTCACACAGCTGTGAAACAATACCATAAAGGTGAATTGTCATCACTGATATATAAATACAAGCCCTTTTTGTTCCGAGTAGGGGACTGCTGTACCAAATCAGGCCAGTCACTGCACACCGCGTGGCAGGAGCTGTGTCTCACACTGTTGCCACGATTGGCTTTAGTACCTGAGTAAGCTTGTTATAATCTATGATCCTATTTCATAAGGCATCTGGGGTTTGCATGCAGTAATCCAGACAAATAAAAATATTTATAAGATCCTCCCTCTGCATCTGTCAAGTCCTTGATGACTGAACTAAGTGTGCTTTTCCCTAGGGATGAACCGTGGAACTGTCTTCACATGGGAGGTACGTTTAGTATTATCTATTTGCTTCTTCCCACAAGAATGTCAAAAAACCAATATGGACATCATATCTGTTACCAAGCACTTCACCTACTGTTAACCTTGGACTTTCAGTCCTGTTAATATCTGATATCTGCGAGCTCCTTCTTTGATTGGCTGACTATACCTTTGTGGATGTCTCCTGTATCCGAGGACAAGTATAAATTAAGTATAAACCCATCTCTGACAACCTTTAGAAGTATGTTTGATATTCATCCTGGTGTTCTGTTTGGTTATTGTCAATTTGAAGAATTGACAAAAGAGAGAATCTTAATTGAGAAACTGACTCCATAAGGGTTGCCCGCCCTCAAGTCTTTGGGGGTGATTTTCTTAATTAGTGAGTAATGTGGGAGGGCCCATCAGAAGAAGCCATATTTTATAGTAAAATTGATGTTTCCATGGGTTCATGCCCTCAGGGTACACCTTCTTATCATGAGCAGTAATGCAGTAATGTCCAGAAGCACTCGTTCCATGGGGCAGTAAGATGTCACCAAGTAAAGGCTTGGTGACAGTGCTAACTGGGGGACTGAGAAGCTAACTGCCTTACAGCAATCCACGACACTGTCTCGCTCACAGCCAGAATGCATAAGTCAGCCTCAGAATTAAGGGTGGTTGTGCCACACCTGTATTGGGGGTATAAGAAAGCAGGCTGAGCAAACCACGAGGAAAAAGCCAGTAAGCAGCACTCCTCCATGGCCTCTGCGTCTACCCCTGCTTCCAGTTTCCTGCCCCGTTTGAGTTCTCTCAATGATTGAGTATGATATGGAACTGTAGGATGAAATAATTTCTTTCCTCCCCAAGGCATTTTTAAAATTTTTATTTAATTTTGGTCATGGTGTTTTATCACAGTTCAGAAACTCCAAAATATCTGGTATATCCTGGCAAGTGGCCTTGGGTTCCTCTGGGATACAACTGGTAAGAAACAGTGACTTCTGGTCAAAGTGACTCCCGATAGCTTTCTTCTTGCAATTCTTCAGCTCTTCCTACCTGTATATATCAAGTATAATCTTCTATTTTATTTCATAATCAACACACAACTACAGTATATTTGTGAGATCCAAGATGGTATACCAGGTGCATCATGAATACATTGTCTAAATTCTAGTGATGACATCAGATTAGAGGAATGCATGTGCTAATCACACCTAAGTACTTCCAGAAAACTAAGAGCACAGACTTCATTTTATTCCTCAATAATAAGAAACTTTAAAGATTAGCACAAGAAAGGAGAATTACAGGTCAATTTTATTGTAGGTACATTTAGAATATCTCTAAACAAAATATTAGTAAGCAAAATCAAATTAAGTAGAAGTTGATTAATATTTCATGGCTGAGGCTTATTTTAAGATTATAAATATAAAACAACAAAATATAAATTTCTGCTTCTCTCCCACGTTTCCTGAGTTTTAAAGGTGCTACACAAACTTTAATCCTAATATTTGGGTTTTGACTTCAGTTTCTGACACAGAACTCCTATTCCCTTGGATTCAGAAGAAAATAGTTTCTTTTGTTTTATTAAGGCAATTCTTGGAGGAGTACCGGCCAATGAAACACCAAGCCATCATTAGATTGGCACTTCCAGGTTCACTCTCCAGTGAGGAGTGAAAAGAGCAGGGCGTTGGCTTAATCGATTGTGCCTACCTGATGAAGGGTCATCCCTGAGCTGAAATTTTAGAGAGCTATCATGTTGGTCAATACAAATCTATGTGCCAGTATTTAACTCCCCAGAAGCAGAAGCTCTGGCATTTGGGACTCATGTACACTGAGCCTTGAATATATCTGTCTTGAATTGTTTTATGTGTTCTTTATATTATCTTTTGTGGTGCTAGAGCCTTGGTTCTACAGTAAAGAGCATTTACTGCTCTTAAAGAGGACCTGGGTTTGGTTCCCAACACCCACACTGCAGGTGTAACCCCAGTCCCAGGCAAGCGGATGCCATTTTTGGACCTCTGCACGCAACAGGCACATATGTAGCATGCATAAATACGTGCACGCAAGACACGTACAAACATCAAAATAAATAAATCTTTTTAAAACTTTTTCCTTTGTAATTAATCTGCAAAAGTAAGCAAACTATTCTTGTGAGATCTGTGAGTTGATGGAGCAAGTTTCAAGGCTAAGAATTCCTTACGGGGGCTTCCAACTTGTAGCCAAGCCAGAGAGAAATTGTTATTAACACAGGGAACTACTACAAACAAAATTTATTGTTTTGTGGCTATACATGCATGGGGTGTCGGTATGTGGGATATTTGTATATATGGGTTTATGCACCCATGTGTGGACACGTGGATGATGAAAGCCAGTAGCAGGTGTCTTCCTCTGTCTCTTTGGCTCACTTTTTTCCAGAACCAGAAGCTCACTGATTGGCTAGATTATCTGCCCAGGGTTCTGTCCATTCTGCTCCACAGCACTAGGGTTAGAGGCACATATTTGTCTTCTTATGTGGGTTCTGCGAATCTGCACTCAGGTCCACGCATTTGTGTGGCAACCACTTTACCCACAGAACTGTCTTCCCAGTTCCCTGAAATCACTTTTTAAAAGAAAAAAAAGTTTAATAATGAGTAAAAGGCTTGGATAGATTTCACAAAATAAAATATCCTCATGGCTCCCCATATACAGAAAGATTATTTAAAAAATGGAGGTGACACCCATAATGCAATACTGTCGCATACAACCAGAAAGGCTAACACCCAAACCTGTGTTAGGGAAGGGGAGAGCAACTGGGAAGTCCTCCCACCCACCTCCCAGCATGCCCTCAATTGAAGCCACTGCCCTACCAAAGTGTTTTTCTGCACCATTCAAAGCTAGACACACCCCTTTCTTACTCAGCAAGCCTACTCAATAGAAAGGAGGACTTGCATTCATCCAGAACAACAGCTCAATCCCAAGGTGGTTACACTCGCTTTAGTCATAGTTGAACCAAACTAGAAACAAAGCAGCTATCCATTGACACCATACTGCAGAAGCAACTTGTGCTGGATCCATACAATACAGTTTTGCACATCAATCCAAACAAGCCACTGACAGAACACCGCATGACTGTCTCCTCAATGTGATGCTGAGTGGAATTAGTAAGAGACCAGGGATCTAGGGATTTGATTCTATTTACAAATCCTCAGTCTTCCCATACTGTGTTGAGGAAAGCCAGTGATGACCTTTGGAGGCAAGGTAACAAGAAGGAGGTGGATGTGAAGAAGCCTGGATCTATGGATGGAGTGGAAACACTCCACATTCTTATTTTCTCTGGTGGCTTCCAGAAGGCACACTGTATTTGAAAGTTTTTCAAGCTGTATATTTTACTGTAAATTTTATTAAGCTTTCCTGAAGTTATAACTCAATTTCGAAAATTGCTTTAAAATGTATGAGTGTATGCCAGGAAACTGGGTAGCTGTGTCCATAGACGTTGATTAGATCTGTAGACATCAACAGAGAGTCTGTTCTGTCTTGATACTGCAAAATTATTTACCAAGCAGGCTTGCTCTCACCCTATGCGGGTAGTGGCAAGGGGCTCTGCTTGATTTCCTATCTACTGTTCCCTCGGTTATTTATACAGCAGTGAAGTGATCAGATTGATATCTGAACCCACAGTCTGCCTCTGGCACCTGGGTGGTGAACTCCTACATTAAGATTGCTCTCCAGACCGCTATGGAATGGGGTGGATTTTGTGCACCGAGTGTAGTTTTTCTGATGCTGAGATTCCTCTTGTTGATTCCCAGCAAACAGGAACATACAGCGATTTGCTTTCATAAGCTTTCTTTGTACAGAGCCGTAAGTTTGTAGAGTTGCTCTTCGGGTATTAATATGAAAAGATGACAGCAACTGCAAGGCTGGCTTGATATTTCTAATTCTATATCGAGATGAGGCAGACAAAGGAAGCCATCATTTGTCCTTTTGGGAAGGCATGTAGTCTGTGCCATGAGGGAAAATGATAACCGCTATGTGTGGATAAAGGTCTCTGTCCATAAACTAGTCAAATCACTGTACCTCCGAATATTTGTTTCCTGGAAAATGTCTCATCCTTCCCTTCATCCCTGCAACATTCCCAAGAATCTCTCCCTGACCTGAAAAAATAAAATAATGGCAACAACTGTAGAATCATAATCTTACAGTTGATCTAGTTATGCAAGTTGCTAATGCCAAGGAAAGTCCCATTTTGGCAAAGCCCAGGTCTATTCTACTCCCTTCCTCCTGGATCCTCTCTCTGATTCTCTAACCCAATGGCATCTTATGCTACCTGGAATGGGAGACTGCTCTCATTGCTGTTTACTATTTATCTTCTTCTTCCTTAAACTTCCGGAGGGTGAGGCTGCCCTTTGACCCTCTGCAATGGACGCTACAGCTAGCTCCATGGGTGCCAGTCTTTTGTTTAGACTTTTCCAGTGTCTACTGGTCTCAGGTCTATGTTAAGCAGTGTGAGAAGTGTTGAGCAATACACTCCATCTGGTGCCTTTCAAATGTGCTTTCTTTCAAATTTTACACCTTTATCCCTCAAAATGATTCCATGTTAACCCTGAGAACACAGGGCTGAGGGTCAGAGAAATTCATTGGTGTGGCTTCTGTGTTCAATCACCTGCACTTTGCTGAGAATTGGTAAAACTTCCAAATAACAAGTGAGAGCCCCTTTGCTTTATAGTGAGTATTAGCTATTGCTTCGTCATCTGTGGGCCCACTTTTTCTGTCTACATATCTTTCTTCTCTTTAATGCTTTCTGTGTTGGATCCTCTCTGTCGGTCCAAGGAACAGATGGACTGTTTCCATGGACTCGTTCTGGGTCTTTACATTTTCCTCCCAAGTGTATGCTTCTATGCTCCGGTAACTGTTCTCTGTAGGCCCTAACAATCTAGCAGTATCTTTATGCTTATAAATGCTATACTAGATGGATGCTTGAGCAGAAATGATATATCAGCACTTAATTATTGCATAAATGAAACATGATACAGAGTCAATTGAAGTCAAGTCTTCCATTACAGTAAATTTATCAAATTAAGAAGGTTAGCTGATGATTTGTCTATGTTTTCTTTTTTATTCTTCACTTGATCATGATTTGCCGAGTACAGGGCATATGGATTTTGTGAGTGGGTGACTTTGGATCTATGTACATTAGTTTATTCAGCCCTGATGTGATGAATAGTGACTGCCGTTAAGCACTAGGGACATGGAGATAGACTTTCGTGTTTTCCCATGGGCTCAGAGAGAGACTTGTGATTATTTGCTGACGATATACAGTTAGTTGTAAAATGTAGATTTAATTGATTTCAGCTTAAAGAGGTATTGAAAAAGAAAAAAATTATCAAGTAAGATTATGAGAGACTTTGTAGGAACTGAAAGCCTGCATAATCCAAAGACTAGTTCTAACTGTCTGTGAGGAGGGAGAGGGAGGCAGTGAGCAAGTGAAGTGGTGGATGGATGTTTGGTCAACTGAGATTCTTTACAGCACTGAGATTCTTTACTATTATTGAAAGAGGTCCCAGTTGATGGCACAATTTGAGTATAAAAGAAGATAATGACATCTGTGGATTAAGATACCAAATATCGGGACTGGAGAGATGGCTCAGCAGTTAAGAGCACTGGTTGCTCTTCCAGAGGTCCTGAGTTCAATTCCCAGTATCCATATGGTTGCTCACAACCATCCCTAATGAGATCCGGTGCCCTTTTCTGGTATGCATGCAGACACACAGGCAGAGCACTGGACACATAATAAATAAACAGGTCTTTAAAAAAGATACCAAATATCTCCATCACCAAAAATAAATATAGAAATATACAGAATACATCAGCTATGAGGGATCCAAGAATTTATAAACTACTGCCTTATCCATTACCTATAGGTGTTACTATGATATCAAGTCGTTTTTCTAAAGTGCTACAAATCAAAGAGTTAAGTATTCTGCTTTCTTTTACAAATTATATTTTAGGATCCTTCAGTAGTTGGCAAAATTTCCCTCAGAATTGAATTCCAGTAATAAATGAATGAAGTAGAGAACCTGAACACTCTATTGATAGTCTGTGAGAACTGACACTCGTCGTTGCCTGCTAAAGCCACTCGATAAGAGGGTGACCGTAGATTTCATAATGGATGGGTCTGTGTAGCACAATGTGAGCTGACACTGTGGGCAATAAGTAGCAAAGATTCCCGACTATGAAATTCTTCTGGAAAGAAAACTAGTAAGATAGGGAAAAGCTGAATCTAATCAGCCTTTGAAAGGGCAGGTTCCAAGAACAATAAGGGGCAGACATTATAATAAGCCATGGAGACAAAGGTGGACAAGGTTCTGAGGTGATCTCACTTCTTCAATAAATACTTTGCATTCAGAGGAGAAGAGGGACCTTAAAGGAAATGGTGACAATCAGATTTCTGTCACTATAGCAGACTCCTGAGGTAATCAAGTTATACAGAGAGAAGAGTGATCTGGTCTCACAGCTTTAGACGTCTCAGCCCACGCTTGGCTTTGGGTCTGTGACAGACATTATGATGGGGTAGAGCAAACAGCACTTTTCATGACTGGGAAGCAAAGCAGAACGAGAGAGAGGAAAAGACCTACTCAAGGAGCACACCCCCAATTACCTTAAACCCCCCACTAAATTTCCTCTACTGATGGAACCACCCTTTATTTTCTCAATAGCGACATTGTCTGGGGTCAAACCTTTAACACACAGTCCAGATCCAACTATGGCAAAAGTATTCTCATCATGTGTAATGTGTCATCTCAACTGACTAATTTGTAAAAACGCAAACCTAAAGAGGTATTTCAGAGGGTCTATTAGATGGTTTAAACTAATGAGAATTAATTTGTACATGTTATGTTAGCAAAATAGAAATACCAAAATATAAATCTTTGCTAATCTACACATACTGAAAAATGTATAGGTGAGATGTAGAGTTCTGAATTTTCCTGATAACAAGCTACAACATAACCCACGCCCTCAGAATCCTCAAGGGGTGCAATTGTATGTGATCGCTGTTCTCAGGAAGTTCCCCCATGACACTGGCAATGGGGCTATGGCAGGACGGTGGGACAAAGTGAATAAACAACCCATAAGGGTGTGATTTCAATGTCCCAAGGGCAGGTAACTTCGTTTTCCTTCCCAGGGGAATCCTGCAGTTAAGGACCCTGTCCTCATAGTGGAAGGCAAGAAATAATGTAGGAGATCCTTCAAAAGACTGGGTTGCTCTCCTCTTTCGACACCATGTTCCCTGGAGCCTTTGGGAAGACAATGGCTTTCATTTAATTACATATCTCCTCTCCCACAACACACCTTCTCTGGTCTTTCCACTTCTGCCTTCTGAGCAGCTCTGGGTGGAAAGAAAGCTCTGATCTTTGAAGGTCCGTTTGGGTGTTTGAGGGCCCTGGGGAATCAAACCCAGTGTCACGTGCATTAGAAGGAAGCCCTCTGCCGGACTAACGGTATCCCTAACCCCAACTCTGTAGTTAGGTCACATCTAAGAACTGCTTTGCCTGAAACAAGAGATCCAGGTGCCCAGTGTCCCATGAGCAGGTATCAACTGGATGTGAGGCTTACGCTAAAGATTCATACGCCCACTACAGGGCTTAGGTGAGCAGCTGAAGGCGCAGAGTTTGGGAGATAGGAACACACCCGAGCTAGAAGAGGAGTTCACAGAAATGTTGAGAGGAAGTTGCGAATTCAGAAGCCAAAGTGCAAGCTGCTCACGGCAATGAGAAGTACTGAAGCAAGAAGATGGGCACAGCCAGCTCATTAAGTTCACCTTTGTACATGTTTCCGATTCCCACAAATGCCGGGGAAAGCTATTGTGGCTCCTGCCACTTACGCTAACTGTGGGGCGCACGCTGCTTTTCTGTCCTGAACGCTTTGTTTCTAACTCCGCTGCTGAGAACTCACAAAGGACTGACCTGTGGAAATGATGTCATGCAGCTCAGGTTCGCCCACTGGAGATACTCAGGGTGGTGCTAAATACCATCTGCTCCCAGTGAAATGTACTGGTGAGCACCAGGGAGGTGGTACACATCTTCACGCCACTGGCTACTGAGAAATGGCTTCCGCTTTGCCTTCGATGGTCTAGGGCAGTGGCTCTCAACCTGGGAGTCAAGATCCCCATGGAGTTGCATATCAGGTATCCTTGCATAGCAGATATTTATATTAAGAGTCATAACTAGCAAAAATACGGCTATGAATTAGCAATAAAAATAATTTTATGGTTGGGGGCTACCACTACATTAAAGGTTCACAGCATTAGGAAGGTTGCGAACCACTGGTCTAGGGAAAGCAGCTACTCTCCGAGAAACTGTGGGTCCGGTTTATCCTCTGGCAAAGGCATGTATGTTTTGCAACTTTCCTTGGGCTGGAGGCTTATGTGCGGATGGATGGAGAGCACCTGTCTTTTAATGATCAAGGCTTTGCTATGGCCACTGTTGCTCCAGAATGGCATTCAGTGCTCAAAACGTAAAGCACAGGTTTCCCAGCAGAAGTTAGACATCTTCCCACTCTTCCAGCTAGCGTGTGAAATATTCAGAGTGAACCTGAGTTCTTTTCCTTTTTTACTGTGTTCTTTTGAGATAGACTAGAGCACTAGAAAAATGGAAGTTTAGGATAATTACTATGTCTCGTTCCTTTTCTACATTCATCTTTGGTCTGTTATGCAAACTCCTTTCAAAGACTTCCCACATGGTGGCCCCATGAGTCTCTCTGCACCCACTTCTGGGGACTTTCTTCTCATGTAGGATTTTTCTTTAGATCATGGAGTTGGGGTTCCACCACCAATGCGCACACCCTCATGTGCACACCACCAATGTGCACAATGGTCACTCGCTGATAGCCTGTCCATCTTGATTAGTCCCGTATGTCCTTTATGCAATTAACTTGAAGATCTCAAGACATTTGATAAACTTTGTCTCTCCTCAAATTCTCGTTAAGCTGAGTACTCCTCCATGCATGTACCCATGACACATATCAACCCTATTAGCAAATGGCTTTCCCTAATTGAATCTATTATTTTATCTGAGCAGTATGACATTCTCAGTGGTGCTATTATCTGACTCAATGCTCATAATGACACTTGGCCCTTTATCTAGTTGATATTCAGAAAGAGAGTGTGACTGTCCCAAAGTCAGTGCCTGGCTGTGCCTTGTCTCTCAAGGGCTTTTGTTTTAGAAGCTTAGTACCCACTGTGGTGATGCTTGGAGATTGTGTAGAGCCTCTAAGAAGGAGGGTTTAGTGGAAATTCTTAAGGCATGGAGGTATTACTTTAGAAGACAGTACCTGGTTTTATTCTTTGAGAGGATTTGCCATAAAAGCTTGAGTCGGTTTTTTTTGTTTTCCTATGTTGAGATGTGAGGTGTGATCCTACATATGTTTCTGCTACTCCAATTCCCCAGATCACGAGGCCTTCTTTTTTTTTAAAGATAAAGTCTCATACTGAATCCATGCATGGCCTCAAGAATGGATCTGACTGTGGGCACCAAGGAAATGAAGAAAAGACAGACATATGCAGAAACAAGAAAGCTGGGATAGGTGATCTGGAATCTCTACTGGAGAAACCACAGCACCCTGGAAGCTTAGCATGTTTGTTTTTGTTGTTGTTGTTGTTGTTTTATAGAGAGTTGAAGAGGGAAATGTGGTTAGGTTTATGGTATACAGTTGGATCAATGAGACAAGTCAGTTAATTTCCATAGGAGAATTCATGTAGGTAGGGGAGTAGTCTCTGTAGGTAGAGGAACAATCTCTGTAGGAGAGCAGTCTTCAGGCTATAATTATGGGAAGAGTATCTTGGTGGACATTTTCTGCACACACTATAAACATGCTTGGTCCACAGAGGAAAACTCTGCTCTACCTCTGCATCTGGAGTTTGAGACCATGGGATCCTTGACACGGTAATGGCTATGTTAACAACACACGTTAACTCAGGACTTCACACACTCAGGGCTTCTTCTCCCTACATTCTCACTACTGACTGACCACTATATAGACCAGGCTGGCCTTAAAGTTACAGGGACCTGCCTGCCTCTGGCCCCTGAGTTCTGGGGTTAAAGTTGTGTGCCACCACACCAGAGGTTTTTACAGAAGCTGAGCCAAATGTCCTTGAGTCTTGAGACACACAAAGTGTTAGAAGTAACCCTCTTTGCTTTACAAAATTAGCTTGGCTCAGGCATTCATTTTAGTAATGAGTGGTGAATTAATACAGCTTTTGAAGAGTGGAGTCAGAATGCACCTGTGTCCCCCTGACTTCGCTATCCCCAGGCTTTTTCACTCTGTCATAACACGACCTGGAGAAAGTCTCAGGGTCTTTTCTTCTTTATATTTCCCATGTAAAATAGTATTTTTATAATTTTTTAAAAATTTTATCTAATGTCCACGGAGGAACAGTATGGGTACACCACAGTATGTGTGTAAATTCAGAGGACAGCTCGTAGGAGCCAACTTTCTCCTTCCACCATGTTGTTTCAGGGAGCAGATTTAGGTCATCAGGTTTGGCATCAGGCACCTTTTGTACCTTCTGGGTCATTTTACCAGTCTGTTATTGCTGTTTTGTCAAAACCTCAGATAAATTTCTGGACATCTAAAGAAGCAATAAATCTATGAGTAAAAGTAATAACTTGCTTACTATGTATAAAGCATACCTATAATGTTCTTCATAATATCCTTAGGAAGGAGTTACTACTAATGACTTTATTTTACAGATGAGGAGATCAATTATTTGCTCAAACTTGCATGAGTAAGTAAGTGGTAGTGTTTGTCTTGGAATAGAAGCAGCATGCTTTGGTGCTTCATACATATACATCCCAGCCTCCCACGGACTGAAGGTTAAGCCCATCATAAAGCAATGCCATTCCTGGGATGAACCCATCAGTTAGTCTAGACAAGGGCAGCTCAGTATAATATCTTTTATGGAAGATTGTAATTCCCAGGTCTAACGTTGACAATATTTCCTATCTGCCTAGATCTTAAAATGTGATGTTGACACCCCTGCCACTGAGTAACAGGGTCCGCCCTCCGCCCCGATACCTGCATGGATCCTTGCAATTACCCTCATGAATAGAGTCCAGATGGGGGAGAGGGAATAACTTGCAAGGCTGAGTTGTAAGAGTTCCTTGCTCTCTTACCTTCCTCTTCAAAGCTCCCACTATACTTTCAGGGACCCTGGGCAAGCCACAGAGAAAGCCTATGTGGAAAGAAACCTGGTCCCTTGGTCCCCAGCTCCGGTTGAGTATACAAATCAATACCATCACCAACTTTTAATTTGGTCCACCATCTTGGAAGTGTCCCTTCTGACCTCCTGTTAAGCCACCACACCCAGCTGGCAGCTTCACAACACATGAAGTCACAATGCGCTTGCGCCGAGCCCCACGGAGAGTACAGATTATTTGTGAGAGAAGTGTCTGGTTTGTTTTTGCAATAACAAGTATCCAAGTCGCTGCAAAAGCAATACCCTCTCCACATTGTATTGGGTGCACAGTAGTGATGGTGACTCCAGTATATATAGAGAAAGCAGGATGGATGCCTGTTAGGCACCAGGCCAGACACTGCCTTTTACCTCATCTGGTCACTTTTCTGCACGAACTGTAAAGAAAGTCCTATTATTCCAAGTTTTCAGGAGGAGATGAAGGTCTGAGAGGGCCCTGGTTTACCCGCTGGGCAGTCACAGCACTGGAGGCAGGTGTTCGAACTGGAATTTAACTCACATCTTTTCCTAACCCAACCATGAGTCTTACCACTTTATTTCTGCCTTGACTGCTGGAGCACTAAAAGATGGTGACTCCAACTGGCAAGCCAAAGCAGCCCAGAGCTGGAAAACATAAGGAAGAGCTCAGAGTTTCCTCCAAGAAACTCTAGTTAGTAGAGAACAATTCTGTGACAGTTACGAAACATAGAAGCTTAGGAAAACCGTGATAACGATGAGGATGAGGAGGGCCTATGTGATGAACGGAAGCAATAAATTAAAAGGTGAACTGGTGTAGGAGGTCCTTCTGTCTATGTGCTTCTTTCATTGGTTAAATAAAGAAACTGCCTTGGCCTTTTGATAGGGCAGAACTTAGATAGGTGGGGAAAAGAGAACTGAATGCTGGGAGAAAGAAGGCAGGCAGAGAGAGCTGCCATGGAGCCTCCAGGTCAGACATGCTGAATCTTTCCTGGTAAGCCACGACCTCATGGTGAACACAGATTAATAGAAATGGGTTAGATCAAGATGTGAGAGTTGGCCAAGAAGAGGCTAGATATAATAGGCCAGGCAGTAATTTAATTAATACAATTTCTGTGTGGTTATTTTGGGGGTTAAGCTAGCCAGGTGGCGGGATGACAAGCAGCCTGCTCCTCCTTGTTACAGTGAGCCAGGTTTTGTATCAGGCACTCTATAGACAGGACCAAGGTGTTTTGAAGGCGTTCTTAATCACAATTCCAGAGGAAGACACTGAAATTCATGCAGAACAAACACATTTCTGAAGGTCAGTATCAAATATTTGTCTAATAGTGAGGTTAATGGCCATCCATTCTTTCAATCTGACAGGGGAGTTGTGGTGGTTTGACTAGGTGGGGCCCCCATAGACTCATATGTTTTTGAATGCTTGACCTATAGAGAGTAGCATTGTTAGGAGATGTGGCCTTGGTGGAGCAACTGTGATCTTAGTGAAGGAAGTGTATCACTGTGGGGGATGTGCTTTGATATCTCATATACGCTCAAGCTACGCCCAGTACACAGTGCCTTCTTCCTGTTGCCTGCAGATCAAGATGTAGAATTCTCAGCTACCTTGCCACCACCACGTCTGCCTGCATGCTGTCATGTTTTTAGCCACTATGATAATAGACTAAGCCTCTGAACTGTAAGCCAGCCTCAATTAAACTTTTTTTTGGTTAGTTTGTTTTTGTTTTTATTTTTTTTATAAGAGTTGTTGTGGTCATGGTCTCTTCACAGCAATAGAAATCCCATCCAAGACAGGAACTAAGAAGGACACATGTGCCTTCTCAGTGAATTGGCTTCCCCTTAATAGCTGTCAAGGATAAGGTGAGAAAGATGGGTGAGACATCAAACATTCACATTCATCTATAGCTGGCTACGGGAAGGTGTAACTAAGAAGAACGGTGGGTGATTGGCCACTATGGTGTCCAGGAAGCCTAAGAGCTGCTTTGCTGAACTTCAAGACACAGCTACAGCTTAAAGTCACATCTATGGTCCCATTCTGTCTGATATTTGTTGGCCTTACACACCAGAGAACTTTTCCTAGTCTTCTGATACCTAGATAAGCAAGTTCTTATTTTATAAATTTTAAATTTTTATTTAATTAATTAACATTTTTCTTTTATTTTACATACCAACTACAGTTTCATCTCCCTCCTCTCCTCCTGTTCCCTCTGCTCCTATCTTCTCATCCACCCCCTTCCCCATCCACTCCTCCTCTCTCTCCATTCAGAAAGGGGCAGGCTTCCTATGTCACAAGATCCACTCCGCTGGCCAGCCCCACCTACCCCAACACCCTCCTTGTGGACAGCCCTCCCCTGCAACATCAGCAGACCCTTTCGGCACAGGTGTCACCCACACCAGTTAGAACAGGTGAGTGACTGGTCTCACAGCTGATAAGCCAGTTCTTAGGACTGCCACACTCTTTGAGAGTTGAAGGCAGCAAAGGACTAGATTTAATTCTATTTATAAAGCAGAAGTTTTCTTCTACTGGCTATTTTTAAAATGCATGTGACATCTCTATCAGCCATAGACAGCTACGGATTGTTACACAAGATATATAAAAACCAACCAAAATGTTAAGGGACTTTTCCCATTCTATCCCAAAGGAAAACATAGACCAGAAACCAGGCAGCCTTAAGCCCAGGCTACACTGGCAAGCTTTCAGGCTAGTTGGTAATTGACTCAATGGCAGATACACCTGTCCCTTGTTTTCTATAGGGCAATGACTCCAGGAACCAGAATCCATAGCTGCTCAAGTGCCTTTCAATAAAATTAAGATGTTTGCTCAAAACCATGTCCTTCCTCCTGGACAACTTAAATCACCTGCAGATTATAGCACAGGACACAATACAAACGTGATGCTAATAGCTGTTGTATAGCATAGACTAGACTTACACAGTATAGACTAGGAGAAGATGACAATTAAAATGTCCATTCTTGTTCAGTACAGACACAGTTTTCCCAAATATGTTTTAACCTATGGTTGGTTGAATCTGGAGAGTTGGAACTTGTGGATGTGGAGCGTTAACAATAATTTCAAACACAATTTAAGGCAAGGGAAGAAGAGATTGAGGACAATGTTCCTTCTAACATTGCCAAGAGGCTATTTGTGGAGAGAAACATGCTTTAAAAATAGAGTCACCTGTTTCCACTGCCTATTCTAATTCTGAAGTAAAGGGTGCCCCTTTCAGTTTTCAGAAGGGAGGGGACAGGGAAAATGCCGGTTGCCATAGGAATGAAGTATGTTCTTCCAATCAGAACATTGTGAATTCAAGTGAAAACTTGGGATCAGGAGAAGGTGAATCCTTCCAAATGAAAAATCTACTGTCCTGTAAAAAATCTGCAACTCGATTTTAAAAAAGAATAAATGCTCAGGGATATATTTGCATCCGAGAACGGTGATTTTCTCCACCATTTTCACTTGCTTTTTACATAACCGTTAGGGATCTTGGACTAATCTGATTCAAAACTCACTTTCTACATTAATTTTAAATTAATTTCTATCCCTTCCATTGCTGTTGCAGAAATGATGGGGGAACTGTGGTTTCTGACGCCTGAGCATCTTCTGGTTCTATTTCTTTAAAAATAGCTGACAGTAAGATGTGAAGATTTGGAATCAGACAAGGAAGCAGTTGAGCTAGTCATTCGGGTTTCTGAGATGAAGCTAGGGCAAAATGGGCTTCCGAGGATTAATAGTTTGCTGTGCTTAAGAACCTGCAGATCCTGGTGCATAAAGGGGCCATCAATTGGCCTTTGTTTGTAACTCTTACAATCATATGTCATTTGGTCTAGTTGCTAGATTACTTACTTTTTTCAATTTGATTGACAGTGCATATTCAGGTGTTAAATCTCTTGGATTTGAATTGCACGTGCCATTAGGTTTCAGATTCGGATAATGTTGACATCTTCACACACCCAACATACGAGATGAAAGTTTGTGCTTCCTTTAACATGAAGTAAGTCCCGGTATTTGCAGCACAAGGCTAGTGCTGGCATGAGGTGATCAGGGTGCCACAGCTGGAGGATTGGTGCCCAATGGAAACTGAGAGCCTATGGGAGTAGGCGGCTGGAAGCTGGGCCCCTGGTGGAGCCTCTATTCCTGCTCACCTAGTAAGATACTTTTGTTTTCCTATTTTTATTTAACTGGAGCAAATAAGAATATAATTCAACAAAAATAATTTATCATCAAGGCACCAGGAGAATTACTTGCCCCTCTTATTAATATTTTATGTGTCTATGAAGTCAGCTAACCTGTTGACTATTTGACTAACCATTCCTATTTGAAATTTTAGTTTTTCTTCGGAGTAAATAAGGATTGGGGCTGAATTACTCCACCATATCCTACTACGGATGCCATTCTCTGAGTCTGATTAAATAAATGAGCTGTGTGTTGTGATTTGAAACTGAAATGTCCCTCCCAGCATGTTTTGAAGGCTTGTCCCCATCTGGTGGCACCATTTGGGAACCCAGGGAACATCCAGGAGGTGGAATCTAACTATGGGTAATTGCTTGGGGTGGGATCCTGACAGTAATGTCTGACCTGACCCCAGGTTCCTGTTGCATTCTGCTTACAGGTCTACTGTGGTACAAAGAGCCTCGGAGTGCACACCCCTGTGATGAGCTGAGGGGCCCTGCCACACCTTTTCCTCCACTGTGGAGCAATCCCTTCGAAGCTGTGAGCCGAAGCCAGTCTTCCCTTCCTTGTTTCTGCCAGATACTGGACCACAGAGCAAAGGATGCTAATTCACTATCAGACGTAGCAGTATCATTTGGCTCCTGACAATGGTCAGTCTGTGAACTTCATCACTCGGCTTAGCAATTCATTTGAAAATTCAAGTTAGGCAGGATGCTTTCTAAGAAATGGAAGTTTCTTAATGGCAGTCACCTGATGGTGGATGATAGGCTGCTTATACAATAATATATTTGTACACTTCCTTTCTAATGAGGAGCGAACAAAAAAAAATGATAGTTCTAGATGAGTGAAATAGGTATATTCAGAACAAACCAATCATGAGCTAAGGCTTAGAAATAAAAAGAAAAGTACTAAGGTTTAATGATCATAAACACCTTCAAACTTTTTTTTTTTTAACATAGCTTTGTATTGAACTCAAGCCTTCCTGCCAGGACTGGGCTACGCCCTAGAGCTATAATGTAAAATAGTCATTAACGAGGTTCAATTAGCTGGGTATTATGCCCGTATTCAACCACAGATGAGTATAAAATCCTTATTTTACTACTAGTTTAAATAATATCTTATTTTTAATTAATATATAATTATATAATTTCCTCCTTCCCTTTGCTTCATCCAGTTCTCCCATATACCCTACTTGCTGTTTCAAATTTATAGCCCCTTTTCCGTTAGTTATTTCTCCTGCTCTCAGTATTCCTTAGCTGCCTGTTCTTCTTTGTCTAGAGTCGAAACTCTATGAGGTTCCCCCACTTTGGTGTGAGCAAGTCTTTTGCTGCTTGTTTAGGCAGTATGAAGATGAAACCTCATGCGTGTAACTTGTCTGACATTTCTAGGAGGTGAAATCTCCCTGTTCCTCTGTCACTGCAGTTTTCCCCCACCCTCATCAGGAACAGTCCCTGAGCCTTTGTTGTGGGAGTTGTGCTATAGATGCAACACACACTTACATTTTGATCACTTACGGTTTCCTGTAATGGTCTTTTTCTGTTACAGGGAGAAGTTTCTGAGCGGGTTTAAGGTTTGCTCAACAAGGGGGAAATCATGTCCGGTACTGAAAAGCTAGCTATGTGGGGTTAGTGAAGCTGCTCATCTTTGAGGAGAACCTACAGTGACCACTTTATTAAACCAACGTAATTATTAACTGCAGACTAAATATTTGTCCTTTTACCCACAGATAAGTGTAGTTCTCAGCCCTCACTTGTATTTTGATCTTACTCTGCTTGTCTCTAAAGCCTGTGTAATTTCTTCATAGATAGATAGATATAGATATATATCTAGGATGACTGGGCGGTGCTGGCACACACCTTTAATCCCAGCACTCAGAAGGCTGAGGCAGGCCTCTCTGTGAGTTCGAGGCCAGCCTGGTCTACAGAACGAGTGCTAGGATAGGCTCCAAAGTTACACAGAGAAACTCTGTCTCTAAAAACAAAAAAGCTGGGATGGGCGGGGGAGAGGCATGTGAAGTGCCCCTGAACCTAGGGCATAGAGAAACCCACAGACACAGTTGACCCGAGCTAGTGGGAGCCCACTGACACTGGACTGATAGCTAGAGAACCTGCATAGGACTGAACTAGGCCCTCTGAATATGGGTGCCAGTTTTGTAGCTTGGGCACTCTGTGGGGCCACTGGCAGTGGGACCAGGATTTATCACTAGTGCATGAACTGGCCCTTTGGCGCCATTCCCTATGGAGGGATACCTTGCCCAGCCTTGATACAGGTGGAAGGGACTCTTGCCTCAATGTGATATGCCAGACATTGTTGAGTCCCTGTGTAGATGGTGGGTGGGGTGGGGGGAAAGTGGTGGGGGAGCAGGAGGAGGGAAGTAAACTATACTGTGTTTAGTATGTAAAATGAAAAAAAATCATATAATTTTTTTTAAAAAAAGCTGCTTTTGGTCTGAGAGTGTAACTCAATTGGTAAAGTTCTTGCCTGCTATGCAGAAAGTCCTGAGTTCAATCCCCATCACCACACACACACACACACACACACACACACACACACACACACACACACCACTGACATCATAGTGCCCATCTGCAATTCCAGCATTCAGGAGATAGAGGCAGGAGGATAAAAAGTTAAAAGTCATCTTCATTAACATAGTGAGTTTGAGGCCAGCCTTGGCTACATGGGATTCTATATCAATACAAAAACAAGCCCTATATATTGTATATTGTATATTTAGACATTTTGTGAAAAGAAAACAAAATATGGCTACAAAATAAATGAAAAAATCATAAAGACAGAGAAAATAGATCTATTTACATTCTTCTACATATTCACATCAGTTATGCCAGCACCATTTGTTGAAGGTGCTTTCTTTTTTCCATTGTATAATTTTAGCTTCTTTGTCAAAAAACAAAACAAAATAGGTGTTCATAGGTGTGTGGATTAATATCCGGGTTTTTGATTTGATTCCATTGGTCAACCTGTCTGTTTTTATGCCAATACCAAGCTGTTTTCATTACTGTAGCTCTATAATAGAGCTTGATGTCAGGGATGGTGATGCCTCTGGAAGTTCCTTTATTGTCCAGAATTGTTTTGTCTATCCTGGCTTTTTTGTTTTATCATATGAAGTTGAGTATTGTTCTTTGAAGGTCTGTGAAGAGTTGTGTTGGGATTTTGATGGGGATTGCATTGAATCTGTAGATTGCTTTGGGTAGGATTGACATTTTTATTTTGTTGATCCTACCTATCCAAGAGCATGGAAGATCTTTGCATTTTCTGGTATCTTCTTCAATTTCTTTCTTCAGAGGACCTCATCAGCTCCAGCCAGACAGGGAAGGAACCAGCATAGGACCAAACTAGACCCTCTGAATGTGGGTGACAGTTGTATGACTGGGACAGACAGCAGGTCCACTGGCAGTGGCACCAGGATTAATCCCTACTGCTTGTACTAGCTTTTTGGGACGGATACCTTGCTCAGCCTAGATATAGTAGGGGGGGCCTTGGACCTTCCCCAAAGCAATGTGCCTTACCCTCTCTGAGGAGTGGATGAGGGGTGGGGTGAGGAGGAAGGTGGAAGGAATGGGAGAAGGGGAGGGAGTGGGAACTGGGATTGGTATGTAAAATGAAAAAAAAGAGTTTGTTTTCTTTTTAAAAAAGATAAAGAAAATATGATATGTATTTATTCTATTAATTCTTTGAGACAGGGCATCACTATGTAGCCTTAGCTGACTTGCAGCTCCCTATGTTGGCCAGGCTGGACTGGAACTCACAGAGATCATCCTGCTACTGAGTACTGAGATTAAAGGTGAGTGCCACTACCCCAGCCTATTTTATTTATAAAATAGACCAAAATTGTATGAAAACTGAAATAAAAAGACTTAAGTAAAATAAGTCATTTTTTTCTTTGTAGAAATTTGTCACTTAGAGATGAACTTATACAGACATTTATTAGTTTGGAGGAGTCTAATGTTAAATATTTGAGATGTTTTGAGAATTAGTAGTTAAATGGTTAGTAGCTTGAACTTGAACTTGACCAGATCAGAGAATTTACATCATGGAAAATAGCAGACTATTAGCCAGGCCTTCCTCTCCCCTGCCTCAACAACCTTGTCTTCCCTGCTTTTGTGCGTTGCATTTGGGATTTAGTCTTTCCCCAAATAACATAAATTTGCTCATGTCCAAGGCAAAATGCAACTATAGCAAAGAACTAAAAATAATAAAATTAAATTAAACCAAAATTAGGCTGCAATTTCCAGGTGGCTTCCAAAATCCTACAAGTGATCTGGGAGTGACTTTCCTTCTGTGGTCTGTGGTTCTTTGTTGTAGTGATTAGGTCATCAGGGTCAAGCAGGTGCCTGTAGAGGTGATCCGGTCATCAGGGTCAAACAGGTGTCTGTGGGGATGATTAGGTCATAGGGTCAAACGCTAATGAAAAAGATTTTAAAAGATCTTTGAGAGAGGCTCTTTGTCACTTTGGCTATGTGAGGACCCAGCTAGGAGATGCTCACAGTGAATTAACCAACCAACCAACAACAACAAGAAGAAGCAGCTCTCGTTAAACAACTGTCGGCGCGTTGACCCCAGACCCTCTGCGAATGTCAGGAATAAAGATTTATAAGCAAGGGAGTCTGTGGTCCTCTGTTGTAGCAGACTGAATGGCTGAGTGGACCAAGACACTTGCCTTTGAATCTTGACTTGAAGATGAGTTCAAAGGAAGCACAGAATGCCTTTCGTGTTCTCAGGGTCCTGCTGCTTGCTTGGTTCTGCGTTGCTCTCTGCAGCATGTGTGTGTCAGCAGCCTAAATAAAAAATGAACAAAGAAACAAACAAAAGCCTGCTCTGTGTTCTGGGCAATGATGTACTTAGTGGTACTTCCTGAGCGAATTCTGATTGGAAATAGAGACTTCCTTTGGTTGCAGGTAGTCCATCCCCCGGTACCGTGTGTGACTTTACATCTATATTTAGTGTCGTTCCATAAGTCTAACTCCAATAAGGAAAAACACTTGATTTGAGAAAATTTGCCAGAGATCATTGACTTTGTCTATAGCCTTTGCATGGAACACACACAAGAAGTTGAATACCTTGCCTGAGCATCCAAGAGCCTTACTAAGGCCACACTCCACCCCTACCCCCTCCAGTCTGTATATGGTTATTCTTGGCAGGGGCACACCACACCTGCTGCCAAGAGCATGAAAAGAGAGACACGCCCCACAAAGGGTTCCTTCCATCTGCCGCCCTTGACATTGATATTCTCATGAGCACACAGCACATGTGGGCAGAGCACCGGCAGGAAGCGAGCCCATGTCTGAAACAGGACACCCAGGACACCCAGTGCAACTGTGGAGTAACATGATAAGGAGGCCAGATAAAGCAAGGAGCCTTCAATCTGATGTCCAGAAGGGCTCACAGAGTTTTCTTTTTAATTTGTTTTTTGTTTTGTTTTTTTTTTTTTAGTCTGTTGCCTGCCTAATTTGCTGAGTCATATCCCTAACTTCTGTTATTGGAAAAGGGAGGCTATATATCAAATTATCCTGCACCCAAAGAGGCAAAGCAGCCCAGAATGTCCTGGCAACCTTCCTTCTGCTTGGCTTATTGAAATTAAGCCTGCAAATATCTATTATTTCCTCTGTCCATCCTCTGGTGGTTGATAAAAA
This sequence comes from Ondatra zibethicus, assembly GCA_004026605.1. Lineage (NCBI taxonomy): Eukaryota > Metazoa > Chordata > Mammalia > Rodentia > Cricetidae > Ondatra > Ondatra zibethicus. Next base: position 105,985 of record PVIU01003469.1, read on the forward strand.
CAGATCCTTATACCTAATGCTTGTTTCTTCGTCCATTTGATGCCAATTAAATAGCTAAGAAAATAATCTCTATCCTCATTTGGAATCATTAGAGCCTGGGAGTAATGGTTATATCAAATTAAGCAGCAGTTATTGAACATGCCTTAGGTGAAATACTTCTTCCTAGTTTGTTTCTTAGAAGTTCTACATCCTTTGCTAACTCAGTGTATCTAGCATGTATAGATCACTGATTAGAGTAAATTAAGAAAGTATAAATACTAATAGTAAAATACTGTTTATTGATCATCTGCAGTGAGCCTGATATGCTATGCATGCTACATTTCTTATCATTAATGTCTATGATCTGAAGTATGGTTAACGCCACATTCATTATCATGTGTTTCTATGGCCTGAAGTGTGGTTATTATTCTCCCATTTTATAAATGAGGATGCACAGACTCTGAGAAGTCAAACAACCTGGAACTATAAACCAACTCCCTTTACTGATTACCCAGAATTCTTCAAAGCTGTGCCTTCAATACCCTCCCAGGATACCTACAAGAATCCTTTCATCAAGAATTCCTGACCCACCACCCCAATGTTATTTTCAAAAACAAATGTGCATTCTTAATAAGAGAGAGCTATGAAGACAGAAATCCCTAAAGAAAAGAGCACTCTGAGAACTGTCCCATCCAACTGAGAGTATCATGAAAGAGAAGCACCCTACCTGGGTGTCACAGGAAGCCCCCCCCCTCTACTGAAAAGGCCTGAAAGAAGGAGGAGTCAGTGACGATAACCACTGGAGTCTGTAGCAAAAAACATAAGATGATAGCTTGTAATTCCAGCAACTCTCATGGGGTGACATGCCCCTCTTATGGAGGTAGAGAGTTGAAGCCCTGCCCCTTGTCACTGCACTTTGTTTCTGTACCTTTAGCAGGGAGAACACACTCCAAACATTAGCTTCATTCTTCCCAGTAAGCACACAGTGCACAGCAAATTCTTCATGTACAATGTTTGGCAACGCGCAGGCCAATAACTGCTATCATTATGGAATTCATCAAAAATGATTTGTTGAGACATTAAACCAATTCAGCAGGCTTCTGAAAAATATTCTGCTGTTGATGGGTTCTGCTTATTTTTTTTTAATTTCACCATCAAGGGAGAATAGCAAATTCTACACATTTATTATGCTCTTTCCCTCTGTATGTTGAAGGCTAATCACAGTAAGTCTGAAGGCTCCATTTCCCTCATTTCTTTCCGCTTTATGATTTATTTATTACATTGGCCTTAGAGGCTTAAGTCAACCTATATCAATTGGAATTACAGCCTAATTTATATTTGAGCTTTGGAATGCATGAGTTTTTGCCAAAATCAATGCTGAACTTGACCCTCTACATAAGATAAAAGGAGTTCCCTGGGAAAGACTAGTCAAAAGACTTCATAAAGTAAAGCATCTTAAATTTTAAATCCTATAAATTAACTTACTAGAGAAATACACCCATGGAGTACTTTCCTAGGATTGAAATATTCTCAAGAGCTCTTGCGGATAAAGTTTTCATTTATGTGAAATACTATTTTTTTTTCATAAAAAAAACTGTGATTGATTGAAAAGCTACATGAGAAGAAGAGCGAGAATCTGAAATAAGGGTTATCTTGCCTTGAACACACAGTTTCCCTACCTTCTATATAGCAAGAGTAGCAAATATGATCCTGGGGCCTACCGCAGCCTGTTCTTATAAATAAAGTATTATTTCAACACAGTCATACCTGCATGTTGATGGCAACTTTTGCAACACAGAGAGATCCAAGTGACTGTAACAAGGACCATATGATTCACAATGTCTATAGAACATTGAATTATCTGTCCCTTTTCGGGAAAAGTTTGTTGATCCTTGCTATCAAGCACTGAGTGTGGAGCTGGAGAGATGGCCTTGCAGGAGAAGGCTCCCAACCAGAAGGAGCTGCAGTATGTCTCAGGCAGTGATGAATGAACGGGACTCCCACTGGGCAGCTACTCAAATTCTAGTTGAAGAATGGGCGTTTAAGTAATGCGGCAGTTAATGCAATTCTACCATGGCACTTTCAGCTTCAAGATAAGCGATGCCCTTTTCATTCTTCTAACTAATGGAACAAGCCCCAGATCATTTTGTCAAAAATGCCTGGGTCTTTTCTACCTCTAGGGTTCTTCCTCCTGTGAAAAATTCAAGACTCCCAGGGACTTCAAATTCAGGCGCATCAAGTCTAAACTTGGTTGAGAGAAAACAGGGGCAGCTGCTCGGAACCTCAGGGGCTCCACTTCCCATTGCTGTAGTGACAGCTGCATGCTTATGCCACTGGTGAATGCCATTTTCTGGGTCAAACTATGAAAGGAGAGTCTCTGCTCATGAAAGCTGGTGGCTTTTTATTAGGCAAACACTGCTCATTCAGCTAGTACCATTCAGAGTTAAGTGTCTTCCCTTGTGTTGATCCTAATTTCTCCAGAAAAAGAAAATGTTTTCTTGATTCTTGTTATGAAGGGAATACAATCTGACCCAGAACCTGTCAGCCGCCAGGACAAGTGGCACAGCCTGAAGTCTGCAGCATGGATTACTTTGCTCCTCGGTGGAGGTGGCCTCAGTGAATGCCCCTAACCTGAGATTCTGTTCTACTCTACCTGGCTGTCAGTAAGGGTTTGGCATATTCCAGGGTTCTTTTCTGAGAGATGATTTTTTTAAGTGCAGAAGCAGAAACTTAATTCTCCAGTGTCCTCAAGCCAATACATTATTTCACAGAATCTTTCGACTTGGTCAAACTCAAGGGATTCTTAGTCAATCAATTCATTATGGTACCCACTGTTGCTAAGACATTTAATGAGGATCATGGGTTGGATATTTTATTTTTATCAGGGTGCTCAAATGAAGCATGCTACTTGACATGCTTTCAGAAATATGAATGCCCATTAAGCAGAGCTAAGATGCAGCTAACTGAAAAAGTATCTTGGATTTGCCTTTCTCTTTTGGCTTTACACTGGCAGATATTTCCCAAACTCCTTGTTCCTTATCACATTTCAAATCAGGGAACAGCAGATACCTACATTCCTGCCCAACACAAAGCACAGAATTATTTTGAGTTGCAAATAAAGAATATATATTGACTTTCATCCTTTGATTTTAAAGATTTATTTTATTATTGTTACTTTTTATTTTCATGTGTGTGTGTGTGCCTGGGTATGTATATGAACACGTATGCAGGTGCCTGCAGAGGCCAGAAGAAGGCTTTAGGTCTGTGGAGTTGGAGTTAAAGGTTGTCATGAGCCATTTGGTGTGGGGTTTGGAAACTGAATTCAAATCGCATACAAGAGCAGCAAGTACTCTTAACTGCTAAGCTATCGCTCCCACTCCTTAGTTCTTGTTTAAAAGTCTTTTTCTATAACTGTAGTACACTAAACACAATGTGATAGTTGAATATTTCACTTGAAGTCCCCTCAGAAAAGGGCAAGACATTGCTTACTAGCATCAGAGCAGATACTAACAGGGAACTCACAGATTCTTTGATTTGTCTAGAGTTTCTGTTTGCTTTCTGGTCTCTGAGTCTTGAACAATAGGATTCTGGACAATAGCCACAGTGTTTGGATCAGTCTCTGTAGATCCATACCCAAGTACACAGTGGAAACCTTGTATGCCAAGGGACTCTAGCTTTTAGAGGTATGAATTATTTCATACACAATAAACCAAACACAGGCCAATTAACCTCATCTGAAGTTTTGTTAGTGAAATATCAACTTCCTTCACTGTTGAGGGAAATCAGGCTCTTCCACTGGGTCTCCTTGTTCTATAAGGCAATGTAGTTTATTGAGAGTATAGGTAACTTCTTGACAAGGAAGGTTTCCACTGGTGGTGTAGGAGGGTCTTCTGTATTTGTGTGGCTTTCATTGGTGAATAAAGAAGCTTCTTTGGCCTTTTGATAGGGCAGGACTTAGATAGGCTGGGAAAAGAGAACAGAATGCTGGGAAGAAGACAGAGGGAGCCACTGCCATGAAATCGCCAGAGTCAGACACGCTGAATCTTTCCCGGTAAGCCACGACCTCGTGGTGACATACAGATTATTAGAAATGGGTTAAACGAATATGTAAGAGTTAGCCAATAAGAGGCTAGAACTAATGGGCCAGGCAGTAATTAAATGAATACAGTTTCTATGCAATCATTTCAGGAGTTAAGCTAGCCGGGCGCCGGGAACGCAGCCCGCGCCTCTTATTACACACTGGCAAATGAATGGTTCCCTGGACCTAATATATTAAACCCAGACCCGTTCCTTGGTGTGTGTAAGGGTTGATAGGACCAGCAGACATTTCATCAGGAGCTCCACTACCAAGGCCACCTGAGCACCTACTCACACAAGAGTCCTGAGGATCAAAAGTTGGAGCACGGGGCTCTCTTCCAGCACTTGAGCTCAGCTGTCTTAGTTATCTTTTCAATGCTCTGATAAACTTACCCTAGTGAAAACAACTTAATGGAGAAAGAGTTTCAGAGGAATACAGTTACAGTGGACTGCAAAGACAAGATAGTCAGCCTGGAAAGCAAAGTGCCAGGAGTAGGAGGCTGGCCTATCCCATTGCATCCACACCCAGGAAACAGAGAATGACAGAAAATGGGGCAGGTCTATAAAGCTCCCAGCCTCTAGTGGCACATGTCTTCAATGAAGTGCCACTTCCTGAACTTTCAACAGCCTTCCCAAACATCAGTACCCGCTGGAAACAAAATGTTCAGAATTATGAACCCATTGGGGATAGTCCACATTCAAACCATAACATGCCTCTTCCTTTGGGTTCAGGGTTTAACAAAGGGCTTTAGAACAAGGAAATTCTTCCCCACAAGACCTGAGAAATTCCCACTGAACTCTAGCATTGCAGCAGTTACTTCAACAGTGGTAATTAGCTGCTAGTCCCAAAGATCTTTAGACCTGCTCACGCATTTTGCTGGCACCGTATGCCCAGGACTGCAACTGAGGTCCACAGAAATGCCCTCTTGTCTGTGACAAGAGACAATTTAAGGGCTATGTCTTCCAGATAGTTGAGTAGAGGGGCAGACTAAGGATCCCTTACCAGTGCAATGGCATCGCCCATGTGAAGACAATGAGAAGAAAACATGTAGGATTCCAATAACCCTAGAGAGTTCATGTCCCAGTGACTTTTGTAATTAGCACTAAAGCGAAAGAAGGAACTAATCAGGTATCTGAGGGTGTTCTCTCAAGTCATGAGAATTTCAGAGGAGTCAGAGTAGTTACTGTCTTTATTTCCTCCAGAGCCTATTGATAATATATAATTCACATATCCAGCTAGATCTGTATTTTACCTGTATGGCCCCTCCCCTTTGCTTAGCTCGGCAGTGTTTGAACACAGAATGATCCCACTGTTCAATAGATTTTAAAGCGATCTCATAAATAATTACTTTCAGGCACTGTGATATTTTAAACTCTTGTGGCCTTATCTGATACCACTTGTTTTTATATTTTTTTATCCTTCAATATTCTTAACAACCCTGGGCTGAATGTTCACAAATGAAAGCCTTTAGATTGGAGAGGCTGGTTGGGAGCTCTTCCAGGTGTGAAGCTCAGAGAGATACCATTTGGCTCCTCTTACCTGTCTTTTGTAGGATCTGTTCACAGATGGGGACTTTCCTAGAATCTTTGGCAAGGGTGATGATCTCGAAACACCAAAATGAGCACCTAACAATGCAATTTTCTGGATCAAGGGATCCAACTGTTTAGCCCACCTTTATCTAATTGTATTCCATCTTGACAATCAGATAATGTACAGAGAGTTTCTTGGCACAACATAAAGAAAGAAAGAAAGAAAGAAAGAAAGAAAGAAAGAAAGAAAGAAAGAAAGAAAGAGAAATAGAAAGAAAGAAATAAGGAAGGAAGGAAGGGAAAAAAGGAAGAAAGAAATGAAAAAAGGGAAAAGGGGGAAGGGAATGACCATAGATCATTAATATATAAACCTACCTGGCAGTAAAGACTGAGCTTTAAAACAGAACCACTGGAGCTGGCCATGAAGCTTGCTGTTCCATACACTCCTCTCAGGGGATTGGTAACGACCTTGTTCTGAGTTAGTGTCTGTGGTAGTACCACACGTTATGACATGTTGCAAAAACATGTGAAATGGATTTCAAAAACTTGATTAATGGTTTCTTGATGGTTAGTAAATTTGAGGTGCTTTTCCCCTAACTCAAACAGGCCAATTTAGTCAAAACAATGTCCCTCTTCCAACCCACACTCTGGGGGTGCTTGTGTTCTAAGGTAGCCTTTGCTGTTCTCTGCTTGTTTGTGTGCTTTAGCGAGGACCACAAGGTGAAGCTCTCCGACCACACTATTAATTTTCAAGTGAGCACATCAGAACGTTCCAGTGAGTTTTCCTGCCTTTATCCAACTGACCCTTATATCAGAAACCAAATATTTTTTCGACTGTTGTTACAATGGTTGAATAGTGCTGGGCTGTGTATTGGTGTGGGATAATTGTCTGTATTCTGTCAATAATGTTTTAAATAAACGCTGATTGGCCGGGCAGGAAGTATAGGCGGGTCAACCAGACAGGAAAGAGAGGTGGGGCGATGAAACCAGGAGAATGCTGGGAAAGAGGAAGCCCATTCCTCCTCTCTCCTGTACAGACCACAGAAGAAGCAGGATATGACCTGCCCCGCTGAAAAAGGTACTGAGCCATGCGACTAACATAGATAAGAATAATGGGCTATATAAGTTATAAGAGTAAATAAGAAGCCTGAGCTAATGGGCCAATCAGTTTGTAACTTATGGAGACTCTCTGTGTAATTTCTCTGGGACTAAACAGCTGGGGGACTGGGCGGGACATAAACCCCAACAAGCAGCCCCCCATGTTACAGTGTATCTCCTCTGGGGAATTTCTGAGGAGCTGTGTGTCATTGCAGAATAACCTCAGTCACAGCAAAGTGCCTGGCTATGAAAAAGTCGAGTAGAAAATATCAAAACATTAAACAGACCCTGATACGATGAATCAGGGAGGTAGAGTAAAGCCTCAAGTGAGTCGGGATAGGGGCTGGCAAAGGGTCCGGTGTCTCTGCATATGGAGTTTTCTGATTAGGGAAGAAGGTTAAAGTCATGTGAGAACTAGAGTCAGGAGAAGGTGGAACTGAGGGACCACACAGAAGGACCCCAAGAGTTTGAGTCTTCTGAGTGGCAAGATGAGAGGAAAGATAGGGAGCATTTTGTGAAGGAAGCGCCAATGTGACAAAATAACAAGGGTGCTTGGACGCTGGCAGAGGGGAAGGGAGGGAGGGACAGAAGGGAGAAAAGGAGGGAAGAGGGTGGGGAGGAGAGGGGAGGACAGGACTGGGAGCCAAAGTCCTCACTTCATCGTAGGCTGTTGCTTGACCTCCATGCAGACAGAGCACGGACTTAGGTCAGTTATGCTGCTGGTTAATTGCTAATATTGGAAATCTGCAAAGTACATTTCTATGAATGACAATATAACCAAAATGAAGAGAGAGAAACAAACCCAGCCCTTAAACACTGAGGTCTAAAGCGCACACTGAGTCAGAACTGAGTTAGAAAGCCAGAAAGTCAACCGGCATGGAGGAGGCGGGAGCCCCAGGCATGGTGGAGGAGTAGAGACTCTGGGTGGTTAAGACAGAAGGCACTGCCATGGGATTGGCTGCTCTGCAGCTGCCCCTCCTACCCCACGCAACTTGAGTATGGCTTCAGGCCACTGATTTTCTGCCTCCCGAGGACATGCTGAGAGTCTGATGGATGCTCAAACTGCACAGAGTTGGTTTTGATTGTGAGAAATGACATGTGATCCTCCGATGAGACTGTTTTCTGGTTGACTCATAAACCGAAGCGCTGTTGAAGAAACTCTTTATTTCCCCAAAGAGACTATTCTGAAGGAAGCAGTGCTCATTTGGACACATAAGTTCGACAGGCTGGGTCTCCAAATATTACTTACTATTGCTTAATTGGTACCAGGTTACTTATCAGGAGAGCTTCACAACCAATTTCATTTCTCCTTCTTATTTAGCCAGCCTATATACTTCCATTAACAATGTATTATACCACTTCTGATTGGTCTCGGGAGGTGCTTGAGAAGAGCACAATGCCTTCTTCCCGCCCCTAGCATAGAACAAGAGGCCTGAGGGGACCAGCAGGCTCCATTGCTCTTCAGGGAAGACTGTGTTGACAGAGGGTGGGGTGGGTGATTCTCTTCAGTGGCTTACCTTCTGGTTTTAATTCTTCTTGGCTGGATGAAACTTGTCCCCACACCTTCACACACACACACACACACACACACACACACACACACACACACACACACACACCAGGATTTAGCTCACAGTCACATAAACATTTCATCAAGTTAGAGAAATCTTTCACTTTCAGACATCTGAAAGTGAATTAGGACAGGGAAAAAGTAACCTCCTGTGTGTGTGTGTGTGTGTGTGTGTGTGTGTGTGTGTGTGTGTGTGTGTGTGTGTGTGTGTGTGTGTAAGTTATTTCTAATCAGAGGAAGGATTCAGGACTCTGAATTCAGAAAAGGATGGGACATGGAGGACAGCAGCAACAAATCATTAGCAATGTCTCAAAGCAGACAGCACTAGGGCAAGCATACCTTGTTCCTTCATTTGGAGAAAGACTAGTTGGGGTGTTCCGGGCCTTTTTCTTTTTTTTTTTCTTTTTTTTTACTTTGAAGCCTGGAAGAGACAGACAAGAAGAGAGGAATGATGAAGTATTAAGTCGGCACAAATCAATAACCAAGCCAGCTCAATAGAAACAGGTATTTTTAATGAAAGAAAAAAGGGGAACTCACTCTACTCAAGCCGCAATCCAATCCGTCTGGTGGACACCGCATGGAGAGAGAGCATATCTGTGTTCTCTCGATTTTCTACCTGGGGTCCCAGTAGCCACACCCCAACTTGATGTGATTGGCTAGTGGCTCTTCCCCCATCACAGATATTTTCATTATGATTCATAACAGCAGCAAACTTATAGTTATGAAGTAGCAATGAAAAATCATTTTATTGTTGGGAGATCACCACAGCTTGAAGAACTGTATTAAGAAGGTTGAGAACCACTTCTCTGGAGTCATTTGAGAGGAGGGAATCTCAATTGATAAAATGCTTCCATAAGGTCAGCCTATTGGCGGGCTTGTAGGACATTTTTATAATTGGTGATTGGTGAGGGTGGACTCACCACATTGTGGGCAGTGCCACACCTGGGCTGGTGGTCCTGGATGTTATAAGAAAGCAGGCTGAACAAATCAATAGGAGCAAGTTGGTAAGCAGCACCCCTTCATGGCCTCTGCATCAATCAGTTCCAGCCTTGGCGTTCAAAGGGCTGTGACCTGGGATATGTAAGACAAATAAACCCTCTCCTCCCCAGCTTGTTTTTGGCAACTGTGGTTCATCACAGCAATAGTAACCCTAAGAGGCCCATGCCAGGTATTTTCTTCTATCAACACAAATGGACTAAGACACCGTCTAATATTTCTAGAGCTGAAACAGAGGCTCAGGTTGGCTCAGGATAGGAAGGGAAATGAGAAAACCCTTTGCATTAGTTTCTTTCTCTTCTCAGTGCAACAAAGGTAGCTTCAAGAAGGAAAGGGTTTATTCTGATTCACAGTTTGAGGATACGGTGCATCATGGCAGGGAAGTTACAGAAGCAGGAAGATGAAGCAGTTGGTTACGTTGCCTCTGTTGTTAAGAAGCAGAGAGAGACAAATGCATGTGCTCAGTTAAAATTCTCCTTTTTTATAGTCTGAGACTCAGTCCATGAGATGGTGCTGCCCACCCACACTCAGAGAGGATCTTCTTATTTCAGTTAACCCAATCTAGAAATGCCCTGATATACGGGAGGAACCCCCTTATACACATGCCCATGGTATGACCTCCTAGGGCCTAGAGTCTAGGCCATTGTCATCTTGTCAAGTTGACTTTCAATATTAACCATCACATTCCTGAAAATAAGACTCTCATTCCTAACCAGATCTCTGCACTTACTTCACAGTCCTCTCAGTGTGAGAGTGGGTAATGGGGAGGGACCCCACAGTCTCCAGAAGCAGTGGATTCTCCGTGTCCCTCCCCATCAGCCACTCCCACACCAATTCTCAGTGTCTCCACTGCAGAATGAATCATTATCGAATTGCTCTTCCTCACTGTTATCTCATTTGCATGCCTCCTGCCTCCATTCCCTAGATGTATGTAAGTAAGCTCAAAAGAGCAGGGACCATATCTGCCTTGTTCGCTGGTTGTACTCTGTGTTAAATGTCATTTGCTTGGTGACCATTAGACAAGATATGTGAAATATTCATCTATCAGCAAGGCGATAGATAAGAGCTTGGCCTCTGGATCCTGAAGGCCATCAACCAAGATGATATGCTTATTTACTGCCTGTATTTCTTTCCCATAACAATTCTTTTAGAAAGGATTGCATTCTATCTCCATTCCAGAAATGAAGCAGGGAAAAAGCCAGAGTTAGCACTGTTTGTACCATATACATGTTATGTAGTGTGTTATTAATATCTTTTATCCTCTTGTACCATTACTTTTTACATTAGTTTCTCTTTAGCAGAGGGGTAAAGCTTAATTCTCCCCACATTCTCTGTCCATAGCGGAGCCTTCACGATAAAGGCATTGGGGGAATGCATGATATAAAACAATGCCCCTGTTATTTAGTCTTCTATGTTATATAACTCCCCTGAGTTTCTGGGGAATACTTTGAATATATTTCTACAAATGTTTGTTGCCTTACTTCCTAAACTGTTCATCTCCTAGACATTGTGAAATTCCATGAATAAAAATTCTCTAGCCATCCTGGGGTGTGAAATATCACATGAGAACGAGCTGGGCTTGAACTTCGACACTCACAAATATAGAGCACCTAGTGTTCTATTACTGTGAAGAGATGCTATGACCAAGGCAACTCTTATAAAAGAAAGCATTTGATTAGGCGCTTGTTTCAGAGAATTAGTCTATTATCATCATGGCAGGAAGCATGGCCTCAGGCAGACAAGCATGGTGCTGAAGAAGTAACTGAGAGCTACATCCTGATCCTCAGGTAGCAGGTAGGCACACACCACACACACACACACACAGAGAGAGAGAGAGAGAGAGAGAGAGAGAGAGAGAGAGAGAGAAGGGGGGCAGAGACAGAGAGAAACAGAGACAAAGACGGTGGCTGGCCCAGTGTGGGCTTTTGAAACCTCAAACCCCACTCCCAGTGATTCACCTCCTCCAACAAGGTCACACCTTCCAATTCTTTCCAGTTTTACTAGCTGGAGACTAAGCATTCAAACATAGGAGCCCATGGGAGCCATTCTCATTCAAACCACCAGACTTGGTCTCTAAAATATGATCTCTTCATTTCATCAGTGATTTTTCCCCATCACTTTAGAATTCTGAAGACTCAGCCTTGTGACCACTATGAATGAAATCCTCCAAGGTGGAGTGGCTGCCAGTAGCGGACATAGAAACCCCTTGTGGGAGTCAGGTATATACTGCAGGTATGGACTGCAAGGTCAATGTTTAGCAGCTTCCAGCAGTTCTACATGAGCCCCCTGGGCCAAAAATAAAAGACCACAGCCAGGATAATGGTAGCAGGATTGATATCAGCAATCATAACACAACACCAAAGCTGATATAGCTATACTTAGGCTTGGGGTAGCATGTGGGTTCTTTGCATGTGCAATCTGAATCTCAAGCACTCTTACTTCTCAAGAACATAGTTAGCCTTCCCTACTTGTAGGCTTCTCATCTACTGATCCAACAAAGCAGATGAAAACTGTTCAGGAAAAAAAATGCATCTCTATTGAACTTGTGCAGACTCCTTTCTTCGTGTCATTATTCCTTAAACATGACCAGTTTTCATTAAATATTTATTTTATTAAAATTATAATATAATTACACATTTCCCCTTCCTTTCCTCCCTTCAAACCTTCCCATACAGTTCCTCTTCTCTCTTTCAAATGATTGCTCTCCTTTTTCTCTAACAATTTATACAGTGTTGCTTGTATGCATTTTTTCAGGGCTAACCACGCTGTCCTGGGTAACCAGTTAGTGTGCTCTTCCCTGGGACAGACTATTTCTTTGAGGCTTCACACTGTCTAGCAAATGGGAAGTTTAGGAAGCAAGGCAGCAAACACATTTGTAGAAATGTATTGAAAATATATCCCAGAAACTAGGGATTTTATATGGCACAGAACACTAAATAACAGAGGCCTTGTTTATATACATATAATATCATATATTAATTTATATGCAATGTATAATTATATAAATATATTTTATATAATATATATTAATTTATATATAATTATTTTATGTACATATATTACACTCACAGTATTCTTTAGCTGCCTGTAGCTCTTTGTGGAGGGTTGCGGTCCCATGAGCCTTCCCCCTTCACGTTAGCATCCCTATTGGTGTCACGTTTGCTCAGGTCATATTTAGGTGAGAACTCATGGGTGCAGATCCTGAAATTTCTATGAGACAAAATCTCACAGCAAACTCCTTGTTCCTTAGACCTGTTGTAAGGGTCTCTCTGCTCCTTCTTCCAAGATGACCCCTGAGTCTTAGGAGCAGGGGCTGTGTTGTCAATGTATCAGCTGGGACTGGGCTCCACAACTCTGCATTTTGACCAATTGTGGTTTTCTTTATTGGTATCCATCTGTTGCCAAGAGGAGTCTCCTTGATGATGAATGAGGCCTACTCTTCACTGTGGGTGTAAGGACAAATAAATACTAAAATGTAGTTATAGGTTATTCCGGATTAGTAAAGTGTTGGTTGTAGGTTCTCCTCCAAAATCCACAATTTCATGAGCTCTGGGGAGTCAGCTAGGTTTCCAGTACCAGTGTACCACTCCAGCACTCTTGTGGAGTGGATGTTAATTATATTAGAGAGATAGTGGTTACCACCAGAGTTATGTGTGCAACTACTATATTTTTAGGGTTATTGTGTCATACAGAGTAACAGTTTTCTCTCTCTCTCTCTCTTCCTTCCTTCCTTTCTTTCTTTCTTTCTTTCTTTCTTTCTTTCTTTCTTTCTTTCTTTTTTTTGGTTTTTTGAGACAGGGTTTTGCTGTAGTTTTAGAGCCTGTCCTGGAATTAGCTCTTGTAGACCAGGCTGGCCTTGAACTCACAGAGATCCGCCTGTCTCTGCCTCCTGAGTGCTGGGATAAAAGGCATGCGCCCCTACCACCCGGCTAGTAACAGTTTTCTTATAAAGTGCTCACGTACGTGTGATATTGTAAGTCTAAAATCATAGTAGATAGGTTCTCTGCAAACACTGTGCCACATTATAGTGAAAAGACATGGCGTCTGCAGATTTGGAATATCCTCAGTGGAGGACTGGGGTGGGTAAGCCAATACCCTGAGAATACCAAAGGGCAAGTATATTCTTAGACTCTTAGGGTAGCAGGTAGTGCCACATCATGCTGTAGATCCTCATGAAAATAGATGAATCACTGGACCTACCAGTTGTGCTAACAAGCAACCAGTGCCCTAGGCCGGCACAGCACACACAGTGATCACAACACACAATACTGCCAGATGTTGTATGAAATGACGGGATGTTCAAATACCGTATTAACAGTATCCTGGAAAAGAGTTGTTCTATTCTTTCTTCTCGAGTATGCATGTGCTGTGCTTACATATGAGTATATAGGTTTGTGAGTATGTAATTACGTGTGTGTATGTGCACGCGTGTGCAGGCACACACATATACATGTGGAGGAGAGGCCTGAGACTGACATCAAGAGTCTTCTTTGCTCACTTTCTGTATTATTTGCTGAGGCAGGGTTTCTCAATTGATTACAGAGCTCAAACATACTATAGTCTAGCCAGCTGCCTTGCTATGGGGACTCTCCGTAGTTCCCTTCAGAATGCTGGAGTTATATGCAGACTGGCATACCCACCTGACATTCATGTGGAATCTGAGGATTGGAGCTCCAGTCACACTTGAAAAGCCGGCACTTTAACTGCTGAGTCATCTCTCTAGACAGTTTTGCTCTTTGTGTTTCGTTTTGTTTTTCTTTGTGGTTGTTAATATGATTTTGCTTTAGGACTACCAGAAAAAGCAAGCTGACAATGAGAAACACTCTGTCTCCTGGAAGTCACTAAAGATGTGCCTTTAGAAACTAAGTTTTCGTGGTGGTTGGTTTGTTTGAGGCAGGGCCTCATTCTGGAGCCAAGGACAGCCTGAAACTCATGATAATGTGATGCGGGATAATTGTCTGTATTCTGTCAATCATGTTTTAAATAAACACTGATTGGCCAGGCAGGAAGTATAGGTGGGTCAACCAGACAGGAAAGAGAGACAGGGCAATGAGACCAGGAGAATGCTGGGAAGGAAGAAGCCCATTCCTCCTCACTCCTGCCCAGACCACTGAAGAAGAAGGATGTGACCTGCCCTGCTGAGAAAGGTACTGAGCCATGTGGCTAACATAGATAAGAATAATGGGCTATATAAGTTATAAGAGCTAATATGAAGCGTGAGCTAATGGGCCAATCAGTTTATAACCTAATGTAGACTCTCTGTATGATTTTCTTTGGGACCTAATGACTGTGGGACCTGGTGGGAGGACAGAAACCAAGCAGGCCCTTCATGTTACAATAATGCTCCTGTCTCAGTTTCCCACATGCTAGGATCACCAATGTGCCACCATGTTAGGCTTAGAAATTGAAATTGGTTTCTCAATACTGCCCTATACTAAGATTGTAATACCTATGTATAGTTATTACAGTAAAAGCAGAGAGATGTTTATAAAACATTATTTAAATCGGCATTAGTAAGGCAGTGACCATGCTAGCAACTAAAAAATACTGCTGGACCATAGTATTGTACAGAGGAGAATACATAACAGTGCTTGCCCTCTGTTTTACAACTCAGACCTGGAGTCAGACAGTCACCATGATTACAGGGCCAAGAAAGTAATGTCTCTGCCTAAATCCAGTCAGAAACTGGTGGAAATTATTGCTAACTAGGAGTCCTAGTCCTATCTAAAAGAAGCCTCCTAGGTCCACCTTCAGTAGAGAGTTGTGTTAGAGTCATGTTGACCCCAGTCCTGACAGAGCTTCCAGGTTGGCATGAGAAGATGAGCTCAGACGTGCGTGGGTAGAGAGTCTTCACGTATAATGGGTTCAGGGAGGTCTTAGGCATGTGCCTCCAATTCACCACCTGAAGCTCTCACCACACCATGGAAATGTCCATCCATCCTCAACAAGCGCTCTTTCAAAATGAGCTTCATTGAAGATCATTGGGAAGTATGCTTTGAGTGGGCATTCAAATCTGGGCCAGAAAGATTTTCTTCTACAGTATCATTCTTCATCTTCGTGGATGATGGTTGTGTTGGTCCAGGTTCTGCATTCCTTAGCAAGTAGGACTGCTTCCTGTCTCCTTCAGTTGATAACAAGGCATTCACCAGTCCCACAAAGGATTGTGTGACCACTCTGTCTGTGTGTCTTGGGTCCAGGTAGAAACCCCCCACTCCCACCCCTGGTACTCTCTTCATTATAGCTAATTCTATTATTTAAACTTTCATTGACTTTGAATTTGAGAGCCATTTCTTTTCCTTGCCCTAAATATGGCTGATAGAAATTATCTAGTACTTTTTCTTGTGTGTAAAATTGGCATAACAATGTCATCATCGCACACAGGATAAAGTTAAATGGCATAATAATGGGCCTGGCATGTTGCCAGTGGTAGTAACCCCTAGTCAAATAATGATCATGATGACTTCAGCCATTTTCCCATCATCATACAAGACAGGAAGCCAATAAATATATTCTCGAATACGGATGAGAAAAAGATGGGGCCTCGTAGACTAGAAAGAAAATGTTCATGTGTTTTGTAGACTAGCACATTCTTGTAAATAGCAGTCCCATACCAAAGTACCAAATCCAGATTCCAACTTGCCTTGCAAATTTGGTTGCTCTCTCAACACTGGATTAACAGGACAGGGCCACTCCCAGCTGGAACTGCATTCCAGGTGGCTTCCAGATGGGACACTGACTCTCTAGTCCACCAGTCTCCTATTGCTGTTATACCCTGACGGGATTTACATAGAGCTATTATCTTTCCTGGCCCTCTAAGCAGAAGTCTTTGACTCCTGATCTAACTGACAAATGCCCGGAGGGCGCATGCTGTCATGAATTCTGCTTTGTCCGTGACTGACTTAGTCATATATTTTAGCTGGAAATAAACAGCCTCTCTCTCACTCCTTGGACTCAGGCATCTCTCCTGCTGCCACCACCCACGCCTACTCTACCCATCTGCTGCTCTGACAGCTACAGCATCCACTCATCTGTGTGAATGAGGATGGAGGCAGGGAACGGAGGGTCTTTCTTTGGCAGAGGAAAGGAGACCAGGTTGGTCCTGCAAAGAGGCCACAGGTGAAACTATTGGAGCATAGATTGCTCTCCCAGCACAAGATAAATCCTTTGTTTGTTTTCAGTTCTCTATGCTGTCTTCCTAATTGGATTACTATGATCCCTCCTTCCTGTTACTAAGTATGTAGATTTGGATTCTCTGCCGATTAGAGCAGTTAACATGTTTAAAGTTGTTCCCATAACCCTTCTGCTCCTCTTGCTGGAGTTCATTAGCCTCCCTGTACCTGCTGGAGCCACACGCCACACCCATGTGGTGCCCCTCTTTCAGCTTCAGCCTCAACAATGGCCCAGGCCTTTTTCATGCTCCTGTTAGCTAACAAGTCAGGGATGTCCAGCTCGCTGCAGACCACTCTCAACTTCTGCCCTGCTTTAAAAATCACAGACGACGACAACAACAACAAAACCCGGGTCCACAGTTCTCTAATTCTGCTTTTAATAAGAGCCTGAAAATGTCAACACCAGTGATTATGCCGGCAGGTGCCCAGACTCCAAAGAGGGCACCTGTCATTGGGTGGATAATTGACATTTCCTTTTCAAACAAACATCTCCCCCTTGTAATCAAGCCGTTTCGTTCAAATGAATTTTTCAAACTGTTCTTCTGAGTTGGCGGAGAAGGGACGGGGCAGTTAGAAGGAGGCAGGACAGAAGCTGATGTCCTGGGCAGAGCTGTCAATCTCTCTGAAAGCAGTGACTGGCTCAGCAGAGGGCTTCCAGGCTAAACAGCCAGAGTGGTCCAGGTGAGAGGGGGCCTCCTCCTCACTCTTCATTCAAGCCTCCCGCTGTTAATTTATCTGCCACTGGCCTGGATCAGATACTACCTGGTTTGCCAGTGGCTGTCAGTAGCCACTGTTTTCCTGTGGGGAAAACGGACAGCATAGATCTCTGAGCCCAAGGCATCCTTTGGTTCCTGCTCCCTGTGAGGGAGATAGAGGCTCAGTGTGAACTTCGTGAGCAGAGCTACAGACTGAGGTAGGGTAAGGGTCTGTGCTTTCTTAAAAGAAGCTAAATTTCTTCCTTATAATGTGCCTTGATGGACTCAACAGGTCTGGCCATCTGTGGCAAAAAGGCTGAGGATTTGAACCGAGAGAGACTCAGAAGATGAAGGTTTTAAGTAGTTCTAAAATTCCCCGCAGTTAGACAAAACACACCCTGGGTTGTGATAGACCCCGGGAGGGCGGGGTACAGAGTGTTTGGTCACTCTGCTACGATGATTTCCAATCTTTTGACTTTAGATTTCACAGCATAAGGTCACCAAGGAGACCTTTCTGGCTCACAAAGGAGAACTTGTGTTCTTTAGACTTGCTGAATACCCTCTGACTCAGCCACTGACCAGCTCTCTGACTTTAAGAAGGTTACTTAGGGTTTTACCTCCAGTGTCTTCAAGGGCAAAAATGGACAGGGGTGTTGTGAACTGAAATGAAATATTATTAAACCGCGTAGCTCGGTAACTTTGTTTACTGCCTTTGAAGGTATTAAATGAGATGTTGATCTCCTTTGTCAAAAGAAATAGGGTGGGGCAGATCATAAATCCCAAACACTCCGCCTTCCCCTCAAGAACTCAGGAACTACAAGGATCTGCATGGCCCAAGTGTTTCTACTCAAAGAGTGCACACTAAACATTAGTTCTCGCCAACACTGGTGATATCTCTCCAAGCCTCACTCCAAGCGCATTTTTGCATCTCTCTTCCCTTACTACTTTCTGATATCTAAAATTGTCATTAAACACTAAGCATCCTAGCCCCAGGGTTTTTGATCTCCCAAGGAGACTTGTCCTTATGTGTGAAATACCCAAGATGGTATGTTATTCACAATGTATTAATTAATTATGTTGAAATACATATGCACATGTATATAGATATATATGCATGCTTCAAGTATGCTTATATATATAAATTTCAAAAATCTACATTCTATGATTTATTAATGCCAATACATCCATATTAATTAAAGATGAGTATTGATAAATAAAATTATTGAAGTCCGGGACTCATGTAAGCAGGTGGTCCTAGGTTATAGAAGAAAACTAGTTAAGAAAGCTAGTTCATGGGTCTATGGGCAGGTCAGACAGGAAGTCATCCAACAGGGCTCTTCTGGGATTCCTATCTCCAGGTTCCTATCTTGAATTTCTGGCCCGACTTCCCTCAATAGTAGATTTGTGACCTGGAAGTAGAAACAAAATAAGCCTGTTCCTCCCCAAATTGTTTGCTCCGTGTTTTATCCCAGAAACAGAAAGGAAGCTGTAACACAGGTGCACACTTGCATATGGAAGCGCAGGCACACACATGCATGCATTCAACACACAGGGCTTATCATAAAATGCTCTAATCAAGATTACACACTCCAGGGGCAATTGGTATTTTGATGAATTTAATCAGATATCATCTTCAATGGGAAGCTACTTATATGTCTTTGACCATCTTTAGAACATTTACTGATTAGGGTGAAAGATATTAAAATGATTTTTTTATTGATAAAATGAATGGTTATGTTAAACTGCCTAGAAATAATTATACAGAAACAGCTTCTATTCCATGTGTGGGTCATAAGGGTGGCTACATCTGTAGGAGTGTTGTCTTGAGCAAAGGGGCCAATTACAGTGTTGTGCCCGCATCTACCTTCCACTTATGACAGAATTTCTTGTTTTGACTTGAATTTTTAGAACATAGTATTAAATATAGTCTTACATCATGATCTCATGACCTAATGAATACACACACCACACACAGGGTTGTGTGTTTTCACGTGAAAATTCTTAACTTACCTAGTGGAATTGCCTTGTTATTTTTCTATTCGATTCAATTCTATTATATTTTTATTTTATAACTTGCTGGTCAAACATCCCAAATTCATTTAATAGCACACTGATGAGATATAAATGCTAGCCTGAGAAATCATAAAATAGAAGTATCTTAGACTAATTTTCATTTGCTAATACCCAAGGCAAATGTATAAGAAAGAAGTTTGTTAGTGTCTGGTTTGAGAGTCTGAAAGAATAGCATAGTATGCTGCGGGCTCTACGGCCAGGCTTGCCCTTAGCTATATCCTTATAGTGCAAGGTGTGAGGGAGGAAGTGGTCATATCTCAAGCTAGGAAGGCTCTCTTTTGTACCAGATATCATATGATAGTTAGCAAAGGCTGTGTGAAAACTGTCTCACACTTAGTGACCTAGTAACATTTCATTAGCTTCTACCCATCCCATGTTCTACCATCTCCTATTATGGTCACCCTGGGAACCTATTTAGGACAATGTAGGCCCTTGGGGGAGCACCCATTTCTAAACCATAGCAAGAAGGCTAACAGAATCCTGGCATTGAAATATCATCGTATTCCATGACTCTTTCTAGCTACAAGCTGGGGGATGATCCCAAAGTGCAAACAACGGGCAGTTCATTGAGCCATAGAGCACATCCTTTGGGGCCAGTATGTTAATAAATGTTTGCGCATGCACCAAAGTTGGGTCAGGGTCTTGTTTCTGTCGTTGCATACCAGGAGGGAATAAAGAGGTGGGAGAAGAGACTCTCAGCCTTAACCTCAAGATAGTAATAACTGCCACAAAGGACCTAATTATACAAACACACACTGAAGGATGTCAACCTGTAATCATTACAGGGTTTTTAAAACTGATGCACTCTTAGGGTGGGTGGTAGGTTGAGTGGTTGCCACTCAAAAATTCAGATGTATCCTGAACCTGCGAGTGTTACTTTACCAGGTCTTTGCTGATGGGATTGAGATAAAGATCTTGAGAGTCAAGTCACCTCAACATATTTGGGTGGGGCTCTAATCCAATGGTAAGGGTCCTTATAGGTAAAGCAGAGGGCAGGCTCCTAATGGAAGAGAAGGCCACCGGAAAATGGAGGCAGAGGTCACAGTATCACCGCCACAAGCCAACCAACACCTGAGGCCACCAGAATGTGAAGAGGCAAGGAATCAATTCTTCTCTAGAGCCTTCAGCAGGGGGAAGGTGGCAGGGGGATTTTCAGGTTTGTGATCTCCAGAGTAGGGAAATAATGGAAGCCTGTGGCTTTGTTGTGCTTTGTCACAGGCCTCAGGAATCGAATGCAGACGTGATGTGGACAGTGGCCACAGAGTTCCCTTTGATAACCAAGCACTCTGCCCCCAGCCCTATGATCTCACAATGAACAAAGGAAAGCTTTTGTAATTCGTCCAGCTTGTTTGGAGTTGGCTTTCAGGTAAACACAACCTCGTTTGGCTTGAAGTGTGTTCAACCATCTCTCACCATCCCTGATGGCACCTAGCGCTCAACATTTCCAAGGGCAGCAGGTCGAAGATGAACGTGGAAGCCTGGTCACGTCACAAAATGAGGAAGGGGCTTTTAAAGGGAGGGATGAGCAGATAGGTGTAGCCAGAAAAATGACTCTAAAAGGTTTTGTTTTGTTAAAGGTAATGCTGGCTTAGATTTCGATCAAAGATTGAAGCGCTACCCTTGGGCTAGTAGGAAAAGGGGCGGGGGAACTGTTCAGGGCTTTAGGATTTAAGAAAACATCCTATTTTAGACAACTTGAAAAATAAGAGGAAAAAGAAACATCAAAATTTCATATTTACTTCAGAAAATCAAATTTAGTCTAAAAATCAGAGGCACATAGATCTTGTAAATGTTTGGAAATCAGCTTGTGTGCAATGACAAGTCTAACTTATAGGTGTTTAAAACACTTCTGAGCAATTGCCATCTTCCCAAAGACCCTCAGCAACGAATGTCTCTTAGTTACAAGCACAGTGCACCACAGGTGTTTATTCCAAGGCCAAACGATGAAGGAAAAATGGGTTATTGTATTTATTCTCAACGGTTCCTCTAACAGGATAATTCCATCATTTCTACTGAATCATTAAATCAGAAAGGTTGCAAAATGACATGCAAATTGTGTATGCAAATTGCCTTTGATAACACCAACACTCGGTTGCCACTGGAATCTAATAAAGCGAATGTTTTCAGTTTGCCTGGAAGCGCGCATTTATCAGAAGCCACATGAAAATGACATCTGAGAACTGAAATGACTTGAATGCTGTTCTGAGACTCAGTCTCATGGTGACCTTGGTCTCTACTGCGGGCACTTCCTCATTCCTGTGCTTATGAGACAGTTCTAGGCTGTTTAACATTGCCAACTCTTCCTTTTAATTTTTTTAAATTCACTTTAATGTACAAATCTATTTTTTAGGATTTAAGATGGATCTGAGTTTCTGTGATTCGATCTTAGTAATGGAAAGTAAATTCACCCCATGATAAGAACTTAGGTGATTCCTGGGACCAGGTTTAGACTGTGGCCCTCCTCTGAATAATCACAGTGGGAGCTAGGTAGGGGTGTAGCATTCTAGGAGACAAAGAGCATCCTCAGAGGAAAGGGCAGTTGTACTGCTGCCAGATAGAGAAAAACACTCATCTGAACCAAAGAGCTGGCTCAGCAGTTAAGAGCACGTTTGCTCTTACAGAGGACCTAGGTTCAATTCCCTCAACCATCTGTTTATCCCATTCCAAGGCATTCTGACCTCTGTGGGCACTAAGCACATATGTGGTACACATACATGCAGGCCAAATACTCATATATGTAAACCAAATAAATAAATCTTTACAGAAAAGAAAAATGGCCAGCTGTACATGCTGCCACTCCTATACCAACTCCGAGATACATGCAAGCACGCACTTAGACAAACTGAAAGTACGTCAAGAAAGACCCCCACCAGTATGTGTGTGATGCGTGTGTGTGGTGTACGTTGCTATAGTTCTGAAAAATAGCATTACTGGGGAGATACAAAGTAAATGTCTAGACAAAGATGCTGTTTTGTACTTGCACAGACTTTCATAATTTGATTTTTATATATAAAAATGCATAAGTTTTGGTGACACCGGTCGTTACAAAAAGATGAATGTTTAAAGTTGGGCAGAGCTGCTGGGGTAGAGGAGTTCCTAGAAGTTAGACAACAGTAGGTACTATGTGATTCTGAATTCCTTGAATGGCGTGACCAAATAGCCATGCAGCGACCAACTCTTGGACAAGGTTGAAGGGACTGTCAAGTGATCTTCTTCCTTGTGGCATCTTCTAGCCCCGCCCCCTACCCCCCAGAGAGACTGAGTGTCTCCTGGTCTTGCTATTCTCTACCCTGGTTTACATGCCAGGCCTAGCTGTTCATCCCCTGAAGCTCAGTCTGCGAGGTTTTAAACTTTGTCTCTTGACAGTTGTTTCACTGAGAAACTCCTCCTACCCATGAGAAACAAAACACATTCAATCGTAAAATTATTGTAAAAGCTCTGATTTTGAGAATTTATCACTCATACATATTATTTTATTCAATTCAATACATTATCCATCATTACTTCAAATTTCAGAATGGCTAAATTTTACTGTGATCTTTCTGTGTAACTTCTTCATCTGTAAGGTCAGAATATTTCATAATCTTAATTTTCTTTAACCATGAGTTCTTGGCAACTCCACAGGATGATATGCGAGAAAGGGGTTTCTTAGTGGCTCATATATTTATTCATGCGGTGTCTCTTTTTGAGACTGAGCCCCTTGGGGAATGCCTACAGAAGGCGAAGACATACCTAGCGAAGCTCAAAGACCAGGAACTTGAGGAGGTTGGAGAGGGGTGGGATGGAATAAAATGAGAGAAATATACTCAGACTGTAGCTTTAGGCTGACATGAAGCCAGGCGGAGTCTAGAGAAAGCGTTGGATTGCTTAAGACGGAAGGATTTTCTGGGATCTGAAATGTTCTGCAGTATGTGTGGGAAACTTCTA
Organism: Ondatra zibethicus; assembly: GCA_004026605.1. Classification (NCBI taxonomy): domain Eukaryota; kingdom Metazoa; phylum Chordata; class Mammalia; order Rodentia; family Cricetidae; genus Ondatra; species Ondatra zibethicus. The sequence continues at coordinate 129,099 of PVIU01003469.1, forward strand.
AACATGCCCAGATGTTAAGGTTATGACAGGATGGTAACAAGCCACCTCAATAAAACAGCAAAAACAATCTGCCCAATGAGTCTGAATTGTGAACCTGTTGTTTTAAAGTATCATGGAAACTCACCTTGGAGTTACCAGCTGCCCTAGGGAGCCAGACATCTCCCTAGTCCCCAGGGAAGAAAGAGGACAGTCACAGCCTCATGGAAGATCAGTTGTGGTGATTGGAAAGAGAAAAGTCCCCCACTGATTCTAGTATTTGAATACTCATTCCAGTTGGCTTTACTGTCTGGGATGTTTTTGCAATCTTTAGGATTTAGAACCGAGGTGGAGGAACTTCATCACTGAGGGTGGGCCTTGAGAATTTATAGCACTACTCCACTTCTAGTTCACTCTCTCTGCTTCTTGTGTGTGGATAAAAAGCTTGGTAAGCCAGCTTCCTGCTCTGGCAGGCCACTCGCCCACTCCGTTATGGACTCTTCCTCTGAAATGAGAAGTCAAAAATAAACCATTTCTTCTACAGTTGGCTCTTGGTGGTGGTATTCTATCACAGGAAATGAGCTAAGACAGCAATCTATCCCAGATTCTGAACTCAGAAAGGTAACTCCCTGGGTCATAGTCCCAAGTCAATCTATAAGGAGCATGTCACCTAACCTCTTCCAGGGAAGAAGTCAGGAGCCTAAGATGCAGATGTCTTAAAGTACATGCAGCCCTGTCTTTTCAACCTGCTTTCCTTACAGAAGGCTGGCCATGTTTTCTAGAGGTCCCTCAGTACTTATACTAGAGAGTTCTGGAACTCTCCAAACTAGCTCCAGTATATCCAGACCCAGCTGAATTTCTCAATTTATTAATGATTCCTTCCTTGGTGAAGTTGAAGATTGTGTCGTACTGAATAAACTTTTTAAAAAATGTGAAAAAGAAAAGAAAAGCTTCCCTCTCTGTTCCTACTCCATACCATTTCCCTGGGGAGAACGCTAGAGTGCTACTCTGCCACTCACCAATTCACCCTTTCAGATGTGTACAGCCCATAGAGTCCAATGGCCCAGGAGCCCATTCAGATAATTCTGTGTAAGCCCTGCCACCTATGTGAGTTCAACAAGGATTGACTTGCTTCAGTGATTAAATAAACCAACACACAAAGTGTGCTTAGAATGGTACCCAGAATATAATACATGTTTAAAAATGTGCTAACACCCATTTTATTATCTACCCCATATTGTATATGGGTTATATTTCTCTAGAAAATGAGGTTGAAAGGTTCCTGCTTTGATCTTAGAAGAGAAGCGCTGTTTTTGAAGAATATAATTTTCTGCCAACTTTATAGAACTCTCCTAAGTTCTGGTTTTCTCATCCACTGTTCTGGGCTAAGAGTTCCCAAGGAGGATCTCACGGGAATGTACACAGCCAGTCTCTCCTCGAGATTCCCATCAAGTTGCACTCTCTGTGAAGTATAGCATTCATCACTTGTGCCCATAAGCTTTCTAACATTGCAACCTCAAAGGGAAGGTTTGCTTCAGTTCACTGTTTTAGAGGTTTCAGTCCATAATCCCATGGCCTGCTGTTTTTGGGCCCATGGCTAGTTAAATATGGTAAGAACACATGACTGAGGTAGCTGCTCACCTCATGATAGGAAGTGAAAAAAACAAGAAAGAGAAAGAAAGGAAGGAAGGAAAGAAGGAAGGAAGAAGAGGAAGAAGAAGAAGAAAAAGAGGAGGAGGAGGAAGAAGAAGGAGAAGGAAAGGAAAGGAAAGAAAGGAAGGAAGGAAGAAGAAGAAGAGGAGGAGGAGGAGGAGGAGGAAGAAGAAGAAGGAGAAGGAAAGGAAAGAAAGAAAGAAAGAAAGAAAGAAAGAAAGAAAGAAAGAAAGAAAGAAAGAAAAAGTAAGGAGGTTCTGGGCCCCTTCCTGGACATACCCCACAATGAACACACCTCCTAAAAGTCCATGGATTAGGAACTAAAGCTTCATCACATTCAATTAGTTGACTTCTTACTTGTTGGTTTGTTGTTTGTTTGTTTGTTCCCAGACTATGGGCCTCTTGAAAGGAAGGTCTATGCCTTTTTAAACCTTCTCTTTGGAGTTTATTATAGTGCCTGGCATGGATGGAGAATCCAATCAAAGCCTGTGTACCAAAGTGACAGCACCTGGTACGGCTCTCATCTTGCATTAGGGGATCAATGAAGACGGGTTTCCTTCTTTGGTTGCTGAGCAAGTTCATGAGACAGACAGGCTAATCTTGACATGTCATTCCTTAAACCGATTAGCAAATCTGCTTTACAAGGAAGATTATTGAGAGAATGATTCTAAAATGCCTTTAGTTCACGAGTGAAAATAGCACTTAAATAGAGGTTACATTGCACAGTTGAGCTACCTTTTGTTTCCCAAATTATCCCTGCTTCAGACATCCATTGTGTTTCCTCTCCAGTCTTCCATTTCAATATGTTTCACACAAAGGGGAAGCTCTGAGGACACAGCCATCAATATTTCTCAGTGGGTATCCTGACTCTTCTATAATTAAATTGCCCTCTTGCGCTAATTTGTGTGCATGCCTACAACATTCCTTTCTAACAATTAAATACATTACTCCTTGACAGTGGTTAAAGAAACAAAAAGGGAAACAATCAAACTGGCACCTCCCACATTTAGACAGTTTTTCCCCTCAAGGGGTTGGGGACATGGTCAGTACTGAGGTGATGACAGCTGTTCTATGGGAAATTATATGATGGGTACAATTTTTGTGTTGTCATCTGTCACTGGTACTGCTTGGAAACGCCTTCGAGCTGTAAAAGGAGCTTGGACAGCAATGCCTTTCTCATCATCAGTTTGTCCTCTAAAGTTTACCTCAAATAATGCTAACTATATAGAGCAGCGGGCGTAGCCAGAGGTGAACGATCATGCTTGTCACCATCGCACCCATTGATGGTGTGGAGTTGAAAGAGTGGAGTTTGGTACAATTAAGTCCTGCTTCTTCAGTTCAACACACAAGATCTTCCTAGAGAGTTCTAGAAGCTCTAACCCCTACTCCAATATTGGTGAAAAGATAGACCACTTTAAAACTTTGAGCTCAAATGTGGGCAGAAAGAGGAATCACTTTTTTTAAAAAAAAAAAAGCCTTTGAATTAAATTCTGAATACTGGTGAATCCTGGCAGTTGATTCTGATCATTCTCCCCATGATATGGTTTACTTTTCCGTCTTGACCTCAGTTATTCTGTTTTCCATTTAATAAAGACAGATTTCTAATTCTTCTTTCATTACTGTTGGGCTCTAGTGTCTGATTTAGCCAGAATGGCTGTGATAATCTGCAGACTTTAGTAGGGAAGGGAAATAGCTAATTACACGTTATCAACGGATGCCAGGAAGTGCTTAGAGAAAAACACATCTGTAAGTCCCAGAATCACAACCTCTGCCTGGAGTATCAAGTCACAAAGATCAACTAACTGTGCTCCAGATGCCACCCACAAGAAAGTATCTTCCAGATGCCACCCACAAGAAAGTATCTTCCATTCACACTCTTCCAACTTCTATCTGTGTTGTTCCTTTCTGGTAACTCGAATTGTTATATAACTTCTGAAAAAATATTAATGGCATAAATCTGCATCCCAAGCCAGATGGTTATATAAGCACAGAACTGGATGTGACATTTTCCCCCTAAATGTGTGTGTGTGTATATATGTGTGATCTGTGAAGATACATGTGGTGTTTGTGTGTGTGTGTGTGTGTGTGTGTGTGTGTGTGTGTGTGTGTGTGTGTGTATGTGTGCGTGCACACGTCCTGGGATTCACCTGTCTCTAACTCCTAAACACTGAACTTAGAGGCATGTAACCACTGTGGTCCTCATTCTGACACAGCAAGAACTTTATCTACTATTTATCCATCTCCCCTGCCATGAGCTGGAACTCTCCATATTTTCCACAGTGTTGACCAAAGTAGTGGCAATTCAAGACCGACAATGTGGAAACTAGGCTGTGGCCCCTTCTACCATTTTATCCAAGCCTATGCTCCTACCCTCTCTCCACCTTCTTCTTATAGTGTCTTATCTTCTATTCATACACACGTATATGGACAGGAGAAATCCTTGAACATTGAAACAAAGGAACTCATTTCACCAAGAAAAGGTAAGACCAACATTTATTTTTATTTATTTTTTATAATTTATTTTTATGTGCATTTGGTGTTTTACTTGCATACATTTATGTGTGCGGCAGCTATGAGCTGCCTTGTGGGTGTTGGGAACTGAACCCTTTTTCTCTGGCTGAGTAGCCGGTGTTCTCAACTGCTAAGCCATCTGTCCAGCCCTGAAGCCAGTATTTATAAGATTGGATCAGAACATATGACTACTAAATGGCAGAACTACAATGACTGACATTTTTTTCTTTTTAATCAATGCTAAGAGTTTTAAAGTACATTGTATATAGGCATGGTGATAAATGCCTATAATTGGTAGAGGCATGAGGCTCTGAAGTTGAGTAGTTCAAGTCCAGCCTGGACCACATGAAACCCTGTTTAAAAAAAAAAACCATCAAAATTATATTTTTAAACTTTTATTATTTGGAAATTTCATACGGGTGTATGTGTTTTGTTCAAATTCATTTCCTCCTTTCTAATGCCTTCCCATACCCCTCTACTTTTCATCCCCAGTTTTAACCCCCCTGCAACAAATTGAATTCAATTACTGCTGCCAGTAGGGCATGGGTGTAGGACCATCTTCTGGGGGCATGGGCAACCTCTCAAGGACTGCAACTCTAAAAAAACCTGACTCTCCTTCAGCAGCCATCAGTTTCCAATAGTTCCTCATCTGGAGGTAGGACATTAGGAAGCCCTTCCACACCAATGATGAACTTTTATCTGGCTTGATATCATGCAGGTCTTGTGCATGTAACCACAGGCGCCATGAGTTCCTGTGTTCAATGACCCTGTCACATCCAGTAAATACCCTATCATTGCAGTTATCCTCTACCTCTGGAGCTTACATTCTTTTTGTTCCTTCTGCCACTATGATCTTGGGGCCTTGGGAAGAAGAATATGATATATATGTATCATTTAGAGCCGAGAACTTCATAGTCTCTTATTCTCTGCAATTTACCAGTTTCTGTATTAATCTCCATCTACTTAAAGAAAAGGCTTCTCTGATGAAAATGGAGAGATAGACTCTTCTATGAGTATAAAAAGAATGTAGGGGTCATTTTGATGCTATGTCCTTTTAAGAGGATAATAATATGATGTTCTACCCTAAGGTCTATCACCCAATCAGCCATGGGTTTTTGTCCCAGTTAATGGTGCCAAAACATATTTTGGAACAATGTTACTTGAACTAGACATTCAGCAGTAAATTGAATTAATGTTAAAGGAGGAGGACAGGGTGTCAGATAGGAAACGAGTGAAAAGAAACCACAACATAGCATGAAGCCATTACTATGGTTGAGCCAAGCCATCGATCTATAGAGCCACTTCTGCAGTTAAAGGAAGCATCTTGATCTGAAAGATTCACATCTGGAATTGCACTGTGGCTCCATTGTATACCAGCTGTGAACTAACACTTCACTTGACCTCTTCGTGCCTTCCTTCCTCATTAATAAAATAAGGGTAGGGATCAACTAAATTACAGTGCCTGACATACAAAGAAGATCAGTCATTTCAGCATTTGCTGTCATATGTACAAAATGAGATAAGGCCTACCATTGTGATTGCCACTGCACTATGACAGAACAACTTAATTCTCAGTGGTGGAACATAGTGAAAGTTTATGTCTATGTCACACGGTCTAGATAAGAGATTGTGTGGGGTCCAGTTCTACATGAGTGACTCAAGACTCCAGCACCTTTCAGTACAAGTCTCCATCATCTCCTAGAACTACATCATCCTCTAAATTCAGTCACCAAATGGGAAAAGTGACTGTAAGAAAGACCAGTTGTGGAGAAAGCTTGGACCAGTTTGGACCACCTTTGCTCAGAGGTGGGTGGGTCCTGGCACTCACTCTTTCCTTAGTGAGGACCCACCAATGCTCTAAGTCCAGGGTGGGAAACACTGTGAGGCTATGTGTCCAGAAAGAGAACATAGGGTCTAAAGAGCTTTTGTAATCACAGCCATATCTATCTTTGAAAGCTAAGTATCAGGTTCATGCCTTATATTAAACAGGCATCTGACACACAGTTTCTTGGTATTATTATTATATGTTTATTTTAGTCAATGTTCTATTGCTGTAAAGAGACACCACGATCATGGCAACTCTTATAAAGGAAAACATTTAATTGGGGATGGCTTACCGTTCAGATGTTTAGTTCATTGTCATCATGGCAGGAAGCATGGTGGCATGCAGGCAGACATATTACTAGAGAGTAGTTGAGAGTTCTGCCTCTGGATCTGCAGGCAACAGGAAGAGAGACACACTTGGCCTGGCTTGGGCTTCTGAAACTTCTAAACCCACCCCTAGTGACACTTCCTCCAACAATGCCACACCTACTCCAAAAAGGCTACATGCCCTAATCTAGTCAAATAGTGCCATTCCCTGGTAACCAAGAATTCAAATCAATGAGCCTATGGGGGTTATTTTCATTCAAACAACCACAGTGTTTATCCATAAACAAAGCTTGTGTCAGCATGGGTAAGCACAGTAATCATTGTTAAGCCCATCAATTTCTGAGGCAAGGCAGTTAGGGTCTCATAGTGTACTTAGTATGAAAGCCAAGTCTAAAGCTACCTTTCTTGTTTACTTTGCACCTGAAGCCTTCAGGCAGGCTGAGACAGGTCATCTACAATTCTTTCCATGGGTATCTAGAGTGGGTGACATAGCAAAACAGTGTCAAGGACCCCACAGGTGCTACCAGACTCTCAGAGAAGAGAAACTACCAAGCAAGAAAGAGAGACTACACACCAACATGTTTCTCTTAACAACTTAGGAAGTTTCAAGTATTGCCTGTTTTATTGTATTATGAAAAGACTTTGCACTGAACTTACTGGTTGCTAACTGTTAGAACTTGATAAGTTATTTGAATTCCTTAAGTCTTTGTGTGGTGAGGGACAATTGTCTATATTCTGTCAATTATGTTTTTAAATAAATGCTGATTGTCCAGTAGCCAGGCAGGAAGTATAGGCGGGACAACCAGACAGGAAGTAGAGGTAGGCCAATGAGAACAGGAGAATTCTGGGAAGGAGGAAGTCCATTCCTCCCCAGGCCTGTCCCAACAGAAGAAGGAAGATGTGATTGCCCCTCTGAAAAATACCAAGCCATGTGGCTAACATAGATAAGAATAATGGGTTAATATAAGTTATAAGAGTTACTAAGAAGCCTGAGGTAATGGGCCAATCAGTTTATCATTAATATAGACCTCTGTGTTATTTCTTTGGGACTTAACAATTGTGGGAACCGGGCAGGACACAAAACTCAGACAACAGAATGGCACCCAACGTGGGGCAGTTGCATCTACATAAAGCCTGACAGAGCTTGGGAAGTTATTCTAGACAAAAAAGAATAGAGTTAAGCTTGGTTTATTGATAGCAGCATTTTCTCAGATGGGCTCTGCTTGCTAGAGGTAAGTGCTCTCATTTAAGAGAGGCTTCCTGACTCAGCTTTAGCTGTAAAACCTTGCAGCATTTTTAAGAGGTCCTGCCATGAAAGACTTAAATTGATGAAAAGCTGACTGCATGCTTTTTGGTGGTGGCAGGGACCTTGAAACACCGTAGAGTTGTGGCAATAAACATAGCTCCAGCTGTTACCTCAGCCATGAGGCTAGAATCTCAGAAAGCTAAGGAATGGGCTGGATCCAGCCATCAAAGCCACAGCTTTAATCCTACACATATTGCTGAGCAAATTAAAGACTCATGTGGTCAGAAAAAGAGAGATACAGTAATGAGAGATTCAAAGACAAAGAAAACCTCTAAATGGTTTACAGTGTGTTAAAAATATATGCAAGTTTGGGAGAGTAATGAAAGAGGTTAAAGTCCCTAAAATAAAAAAGAGAGTAGTTGGGTTTGGTGGTACACACCTTTAACCCCAATGCTTGGGAGGCAAAGGCACAGAGACCTCTGCGAATTTAAGGTGTGGTGGCACATGCCTTTAATTCCAAAGTTTGGGAGGCAGAGGCAGACTCTGTGAATTGAAGGTGTGGTGGTACACACCTTTAATCCCTGCACTTGGAAGGCAGAGGCAGGTGGATCTCTGTGAGTTCAGAGACAGCCTGGTCTACAGAGGGAGTTCTAGGACCCCCAAAGATATACAGAGAACCTGTCTCAAAAAGTAAAAGTAAAAATAAAAGAAATAAAGGTTAAAGTAAAGCCACATAAAATGGAAAATACACAGAGAATCTGGATACTGTATGTTATTTTGCTCTCTTTGACTTGTTTGAATGCTGAGGAAGGAGCAACAGTTGCTAAAAGATATTTGTTTATAAATGCTGCTAAATTAATCCAAGATAGATATTTTGAAAATACCTTGACTTCAAAATTGAAGTCAAAAGGTTTGTTACTTTGGAGAAGAGATTTTGCTTTTGTTTCCACAGAAAATGAGAAGCTGAGGATACATTCTGAGTTAAGAAAAATCAGGTTTGATTAAGGAAGACCACCTGAGAAATCTCCGGTAGGAACAGATGGCCTGGATATCTGAGTTCTATATCCAGAATAGATTCAAGGCTGCTGCCTGAGATGATCAAGACTCACAAGGATACTCCAGTCAGGACTTGATCATAATTCTAAATTTTCTTTAGGTCCCCATAAGATTATTAGTGCCCCCAACAAGCAGGAAGTAGCCTGGAAAACTATGCCCACATTCCCAAAAAATGGACTATGGATGTTCTTGTTTTTTTTTTTTAAAGGGAAAGTGGTGCAGAACAATTGTCTATATTCTGTCAATTATGTTTTTAAATAAATGCTAATTGGCCAGTAGCCAGGCAGGAAGTATAGGCGGGACAACCAGACAGGAAGTAGAGGTGGGCCAATGAGAACAGGAGAATTCTGGGAAGGAGGAAGCCCATTCCTCCCCAGGCCTGTCCCAACCACAGAAGAAGGAAGATGTGATTGCCCCTCTGAAAAAGGTACCAAGCCATGTGGCTAACATAGATAAGAATAATGGGTTAATATAAGTTATAAGAGTTACTAAGAAGCCTGAGGTAATGGGCCAATCAGTTTATCATTAATATAGACCTCTGTGTGATTTCTTTGGGACTTAACGATTGTGGGAACTGGGAAGGACAGAAAACTCAGACAACATTTGTGTTCTCATTTGTAAAATGGGATTAAGGGTTGTGATGAAGATGGAAGGCAACATGAATGGAAGGCACTTGTGGCAGGCAGTTGGGACCTATAAATCTGAGATGCAGGGTCCTCCTACACTTTCTAGACCTAACTGATAATTCCTTCTATTACTGTTGTATTAAATATGTTGTAGCATGAAGGTGTGTTCTACGTGTGTCAGCAGGTGCCTGGACCCACATACTATATTAAACTCTACATATTCTTTGATGCTTCTTATGCATAAATGTGTATCTATAATTCATTTATAACTTATGAAGAGAAAGTCAATAAAAGATGATAATAAAATCGAATGATTATAATGATATGCAATATTAAAAGTTGCGTGAATGTGGCCTCTGTGTCTCCAGCTCTGTCTCTCTGTCTTCTCTCAAAACGTGAAATTTTCTACTTGATATTTTTAGACCACTATGAGCTTAAGTTAGCAAAAACATGAACAAGGGGGATTAGTACAACTGTATCAGGGAACTCTGTGTTTAGTCAAAGGCAGATACCTCATGTAGTAGGAAAAGCCAGCCTGAACTAGGCCTGCTTTTGGCCCTTGCTGACCAGGTGGGCATCCTTTGGCAACTCATGACACTACTCTGTGTGTCCCCCTTAGCTGGGAAGCAAGGCAATGCGTAATAGGAAGAGTTATGAATATTTATGGAAAATCACTCATTCGTGTGCTGGGCATCAAAAGGAAGCTAATATCCTGTCCCTCCTATGAATTTTCAGTAGACCTCAAGTGAGATGTGATACATACCCATCAGAAAATTCATTGTACAACCCATCCCTTTATTAACTCTTGTTAATAAACCAAATAACTAGGTCTGAGTAACCCGGGGCCTGAAATTTAAGAACTGCAGAAGAATTCCCTGCTCTCCCACTGAATGAACAAATGAGGAGTGAGGAATAAAGGCAGCACTTGATGCTGTCAACAAATGTTAACAGCAGCACAGGGTAGCCAATTCCAAGTTGATATGAAAACAAAGCAACTTGTAGATGATTGCTCAAGGCAAATCAGAAAATAAGGCTTCTTGGTCTGGACCAGCCCAGAGAAGCAGGAAAGAGATGAAAAAGAACACCTGTCTGAGCCTCAGCAAGTACCATGGCCCTGCTCAAATGGAAACACTGAAGCTTCTAGAAATGATGTTTGAGTCCTCTCATTCTCATCTCAACAGTTTCTGACGTGGATGGAGTGTGCTCTTGGGCATCAGTCCTCAGATAATGCTGGTAGTCACCTCCGGAATGGAAAAGTAAAGCAAGCCCCCGGGGGTGGTGAGAGGGGAAGAATTTGGGATATGACTCATCATCACCCTGTGTATGGTTCATCACCGTCTGGGGGACCAGTGGCAGTCCAGCTTCTTAGCCTGGTGATGAAGAGAAGATGGGGGAACATAAATGAAGTCTTGAACGCCTAAGACTTATTTTCAGTTTTCAATTCCATGTACTCCAAAACTGTGCCGTAGGGATTGTATAGGCAAATGGGATTCAGAAGGAGGAGGGGCTAAGGAAAACCTAGAGAGAGAGAGGAAACAGAAATGGAAAGATCCCCAAGGATCTGCCATGTTCCACCTGGTATCTTAAAGATGAGCTCATCTGCTTTCTAATAGTACAAACTTCCTGTTACCAAAAGGCATCTTCACTTGGGTTGAAAGCCTCTTGTTATATGTGTTGTTTAGTAAAATGTGATTGAGGGAATTAATTAATTCTTAGTGTTTGATACTGTGATATACATTCAATACTACCGTGTTTTCACTATCCAGTTAGGAGCTGGTTGGGTAAAATTTGTTACCTGGGATAGAGTGCTATTGGGTTTGGTTTTTGCCTTGGAAGCCTAACGTTCACCTTCTCAGGGAACTTGACCTTTGCAGGAGACATGTGCTCTAGTCACTTTCCCATGAAGGGGGAATCTCAGCCGCAGGGTTTGGGCAGTGGCTGAACACAGAGCAGCAGACACTGTGTGGGTGAGATCACGGGTAGTTCAGCAGTCGTAGGGATGCAGGACTAAGAGATGTGGATGCTTCAGATGCTGCCCATCATTCAGGATGCTAATGGGAGCAGAATAAGGGAGGGGCTGTGGGGCAGGCTTTGTTACATCAAGAGGGTGTGGTTCCCGAGGGAGGATGGCATCAGTACATTTGAGTAGCCCTGTAGTCCCGCAAAGAACTGCCACCCACTAGTCCAGGATGAGGAAGAACTGGCCCCTGATCACAGTCATGCAGATGTTCAAGAAGACCTCATGAGATAACAGAGTGGGAAGCAACTTGCTGTAATGCCATTCCAGGACTTCCTAAAGTTTAGCAGGCCTCAAGGCAGAACAGAATACAGAACCTTAATTTCAGGTATACTTCTTGGTACACTACAGTACACAGCTGCAGCAAATACCATTCCCATCATATTCTATAGGGTAGATCTCCAGCACTCTTGGATATCCTTGCAGAACATAATTGCAGCTAATCACAGTATTGTGGCTGTTGACTGAGGTTTCTGTCCTGCCCAGTTCCCGCAGCCATTTAGTCCCAAAGAAAATCACACAGAGAGTCTACTTTAGTTATAAACTCTTTGGCCCATTAGCTCAGGCTTTGTATTAACTCTTATAACTTACATTAGCCCATTATTCTAGTATATGTTAGCCACATGGGTGCTAGGATTACAAGTGTGAAGCCCCACAGTTGACTCCCAAATATTTGCACTACTTATGGTGAGCATCAAGGATCCAAAGCACAACCATAATGCTGACATATTGTTGAAATCAATCATCAATTTTGTTCCTCAAATTCTATAGCTTAACTACCTGGAATAGAGAGAAGCAATTTATAAATTTTGTCAACCTCCGTTTCCTTTTGATTGATGTAGTATAACAATTATTTTCATTATATTCTGCTCAAGAATATTTCTGTCCACAGATATCTTAATTTATAACAATATTTTTTTCATTGGACTGTTCTTTACCACAATTTAAATTATATTATCACTTCAGAAACAAATAACTTTTCCTTCAATGTTGAATTTTCTAAATTGACTTGGCAATTCATTTATAACAATATCAGATCGTTCCCTTTTAGCAGGATGAGCTTCAAACGCTTTGTTACAAATATTATAAATTAGGTAGTGACATGAAACACTGATGACATAAAACTCCTTGTCTTTTTGAAGCATCTGATGCCTGGGGATGTTCTGACATATTAACAGTTACTACTTTACATTTTTATAGTCACAGGGAAATCTGGAATTACAATAAAAGTTTATTCTTGAAGTGTGAAAACTGGGAGTGTGGAGATAGCTCAGTTGTTAATGCAGGCATGGGGAACCTAGTTTGATCCCTAGAAGCCACGTTTTTATGCCGCACATGGTGGCAAGCATGTGTCATCTCAGTGCTGGGAGGCAGAGACAGGCAGATCCCTGGGGCTCATTGACCTTAGCCAGGTCTACTCCTGTGGAGTTCTGTGCTACTGTAAGACCCAACCTCAAAAACAAAAACAAAAAAATGAGGTGGATGGTGCCTAAAGAATGGCAGACACACACACACACACACACACACACACACACGAGAGAGAGAGAGGGAGAGAGAGAGAGAGAGGTGAATAATCCATATTTTTTTATTTGATCTAAAAGACAAGTTGTACTTCCCAGTGGTTGCAATTAGACTTTTGACCAGGCTGTGTGAGCATCTTCAGTCTTCAGTCATGTGCTTCTCAAAATAGAATCTTCAGTCCAATGCTGAAGACTCAATTTTATTTTCCATCTGGAAAGGCAGGCAGTGCTGCTCAACCAAATGTGCGCCCTGCTTGTTGCTAGAGGCTATGAGAAAAGGTAAAAGATACAAAGTGAAAAAAAAAAAGCCTTTGAATCATCTGTCTTGATGTAACTGCTAGTCATGATTGCCCCTTAGAAAATGAAGTGTGGAAAACACACACTTAGGTGTGAGCTGAGGCCAGCAGAGGAACTAAGACCTTCCTAAACAAGCCAGATCTGTTGTTATCCCGTCTCTGCTTGCAGCTAAGCCCCCTTCTCTATAGGAAGATAGATCCTGGAGAGGTCCAGAAGATTGGCTCCTTGCCTTGGCTTGTCATGTCCTAGAGTCAGTCTCAAGCTGTCTGTGGTTACTAGCCCTACATTCATGGGGGCATCTCCAACTTTAAGTTTCTGGCTCTTCAGAATGGTGTGTGTGTGTGTGTGTGTGTGTGTGTGTACATGTTTGTGTGTGTGTGTGTGTGTTTGATTTGTTTATAGCTTAGAATGAAATGAAATATAGTCTATTCCTAACTTTTACAAGTGGCTGATGCTACTGACAAATTGCAAAGTGTATGAGTATGTGGGGCACAAACAACTAACATTCTAAGCAAACCTTTCTTTCTCAAATCCCTGGAGCTTCCCCACAGTTTCTAGGGTCACCGCCAAAAGGGTGAAGTTGGATGCACAGAGCGATGTGTCTTCCTAAAGACTTGGGGGAGCTCTCCCCAGAGACTCTCCCTCACTCCATGGTCATGGTTCACCTCTTTTTCTTGGTTCTACCTGTGAGCATTTGCCCGTCTCTTAGTTGCTTTTCTATTGCTGTGATAAAACACCATGGCCAAGGCAATTTATAAAAGAGAACAGTTAGCTTGGCTATTGATTTCAGAGGGTTAGAGTGCATGATGGTGGAGGCATGGAAGAGCTGAGAGCTTGCATATTGATCCACAACCATAAGGCAGAGAGAAAACACCGGGAATGGTGTGTGCTGTGGAATATTATTTTAACTAGGCAAGGATGTGTTCCATTTGTTTATGCTAAGGAATATGACTTTAACTGGGTAAAGGCATGTTATGTTTCTTTGTGTTGCACTAGTTTAATGATGAAAGGATGTGTGTTTAATTACGTAAAGATGTGTTGCATCTGTTTTACCTTGCCTGCCTAAGACACCTGATTGGTCTAATAAAGAGCTGAGTGGCCAATAGCTAGGCAGAAAAAGAATAGGTGGGGCTGGCAGGTGGAGGGTATAAATAGGAGGAGAAATCTAGGCTCCAGAGAGAAGAGAAGAAAAGAGAGAAGAGAAGAAAGGAGAGAATGAGGGACACAACCAAGGCAAGAAGCCAAGCAGTCACCAACCAGCTAGACACAAGAAACAGTGAAAGTAAAAGATACAGAAGAAAAAAAAGTAGAAAGTCCCAAGGCAGAAGGTAGGTAAAGAGAAACAGGTTAATTTAAGTTAAAAGAGATAGCCAGAAACGAGCTGAACTAAGGCCAAACATTCAAAACTAGTAAGTCTCTGTGTCACGATTTGGGAGCTGGTTGATGGCCCAAAAAAAAGAAAGCCTAGTATAGGTGTGAGTCTTTTGAAACCTCATAGCCTATTCCCAGTGAGATACCTCCTTCACACGTCCTAATTCCAAACAGTTCCAACCATAGGGACAGAGTATCCAAGCATATAAGCCTATGATGGGCATTCTCATTCAAACCACCAGAGCCCAGCAAAGTCCAGGAAGCGTCTACTCTTAACCCCACTCCTGCAAGCACCAATAGCCAGACACACCCGTGAGTCCCAGCCCCATGCACAGGTAGGCATAAGTCTGTTTAGATGGGACATGCCATGTTACCTGGTTTGTTTTTCCTTTGTTCCTTAGATGACACTGAGCATGAGAGATTATATTGGTAAAACTAGAGCTTTGTAGGGAGTTGGCAGTAGAGAAGGAAACCTATCTCATTGAACACACACATGCTGGTCAGGTGCACATCAATTTCAGACACCTGCAAGTGTGAAAATAAAGACGCGTGAAATTGAAAGAGGAAGGATAACTGGGTGGTGTTTATATTAGACTTCATTTTTAGCATTTTGCTTTTTACCTTTTAACTCCAAACACCTACTTTGTCCTTCTCCCTCTAGTTATCACATGGCTGACATCTTTCTGGGAGACAGAACCTTAGAGACAGGAAAAAAAAAGTGACTCACAGTGAGGGTCAGAGAAGCCGGGGATCACAACCTGATATGTTCAAATAGGTAAATTCTCTGCTGTCCACACCAGGTCTGAAGAAAGATCATCACCCTGTGAAAAGTTGCCTTACAGTCAGATTTGTGCTGTGTTTTCTTTTATTTATTTATTTATTTATTTTTTCCATACATTGTTTTGTTTTATTTTTTCCATTCAAGAACATAATTAAAGAAATAAAATTTTTTTCCTTTCTTCCCCTTCTCCCGGTCCCCTCCCACTACCCCCCCACCCCTCCTCCCTCCCCCTTCTTCCTTGAAAGAGGGCATGGTGCCCTGCCCTGTTGGAAGTCCAAGGCCCACCCCC